>JAATHB010000358.1:0-39401 GCA_014822075.1 Fusarium buharicum | reverse complement strand
CCCCCGGGCCCTGTTGGAACTCCCCTATAATTGGCAGGGTGTGTGGAATTAGAGTTTGGGCTTCAGACGGGCGTTGGAGAGTGAAGGCGTCGTTCGCTTCTGCAACGCTACGCAACACAACACAACACGACACCACAGAACGGTTAGTTTAGGTTAGGTTATGTTGTAGGCGATAATGTCTCGCTATGACAATAACCGAGCATGCCATGCCATGCCATGCGTGAAGAATCCTTGGTGGTGTTGAAGCCAATATCAAGCAATCAATCTCACGTCAACAGCGCTTTGACTTCAGCCCGTATACAGTACTATCGACAAGGTACCATTCAAGTACATAGTAGAGTAGGCACCAATCATGGACTGTAACAAGCCGGATCAACATCTCAAACAACCAGGGATATCGTAGTATCATGTCAAACTCTCTCTCTCAAAGTCGTGCATTTACTGAAGGTTTTCTCCCGCAGGATCCGCATGGCACATTCAAAGTGAAAATTGGCAGGACAGGACAGGACAGTCACTGGCGTAATATGAAACCTGCATGGCACGCACGCTCTGGTGGCATACACCTTCACCTGAACTAGATGGTTCAATACCCCCACTGATTGTCATCACGGGAATGTCTCTTCCCAGCTCAAGACGACGCTCGCTTTTGGGGTACACGGCCCATGGAAGCCCTCATTGGAAGCTTCTATGACAAGGGCACTCGGCTTCATGAGCAAGGGGGATTTCGTTATTCGGAAATGTCCAAAGTCCGATTCCGTATGCGGCGCAGCGTAGCTCCAGCGTGCGTAGCGTAGATTCAGAACAGGACAGGGCAGGGCAGCCTCTTTTTTTTCCCGCTCTCGCTCTCGTGCCAGGAAGAAAAGAAGCCCAAGCTCACGGCAATAAAAACATTAAAATTAAGCTTTCACCAACGGCGTGGATATGGCGTCTGGCGCTGCTTGGCCGTCCCCATGTAGCTAGAAGAGAGCTACATACAGTAAGTACAACTATGTATGTACTAGAGCCAACCCAAAAACCCAGAGTTTCCACTGAGCCCGTTGCCTCGGGACATGACATTACCAGGGAGTGTTGATCTTGCTGCCCAACTTTGGAGCCTTTTTTCTGGGCTCTGAATACCATCATTTCCCATGATACCCTGAAGGAACGGGTCCAGGCCCTTCTTTTGTCAGAAATAGCATGCGCTTTGATACGAAGATCCAACGGAAAAGGTGAGATTCCCATCTTTTAGAGGAGACAACTCCATCTTGAGGTTGAAGACAGGTCCCTTTGACAGAAGTTGGGTGTATACCCCCCTGTCAAGTAGACCAGAACCCCTCAGAGACGGCACGTTTTTGCTTCCCATCCATCAAGGATCCCTACCTCCTCTATCTAATGCTGGTGTCATCTGCCCTCCCATGACGGGCCGTGCTATGCTCTTCATAGTACGTACGTATGTAGTTATCGGCCCTCGATCCAGCACCTTGCATAACCCTAGCCTGCGTCATCTCTCCCATTCCAGTAGATTGGTTCCGCGGTCCTGGTTATGAGACAGTCCCAGGGCAGGTGACTGGGATGACGCTGCGAGTCTGCAAGACCCTGATTATCACCAGCGAGCGATAGGCCAAGTACAGTACCTAATGTGATACCTAATCTGTTCTCCTCCGTCGGCCGAGATATCATATCTGCTCAATGAGATAAAGGGCTGGGAGGTTGCAGATTGTGGACATGAGAGCTACCTATAACTGGAAATGGGACTCTCTTAGCGGCCTGAAACAAGTCCTCTGGTACGCTGACTGCCCGTTGAAACGCCCTTAGTGATGGGCTGGAGATGCACAATCGTAGACGTTGTAACCCCAATGTCGCTTGCTTCGCGTACGTGCGTGCGTGTGGCCACCCCCAGAAAAGCCTAGATTGGTCTTAAAACCTATACTTAAATATCGCAATCGATGAGGGTTTTAATGCAGAACCTGTCTGTTCAGCTGCCGTAGTATCAGGGATGTCTTATTTGTTGTTACAAACATAGTTATCAGATGTCGCAGGGCGATTGATACACCCGTGTGAACTGCATAGCCGTCACCAACTTTTCCAAATAAAGGTCTGATCTGCTTCTATCCCTTGCTTCTTCATCTCTCGACTCCACAGTCCATTTCAGCTCTCTCTGTCAAGGTCTCTCTCTGCCGCATTCTCTTCCTCTATAGGGTATCAATATGCGACGTCTGTTCGCGTGGACCCTCAGCGCGTTTGCTGGACCTAGCCAGAGCTCATTAATTCAAACTGCACATGTTAAATACGAATTAAAGAATCGGGTGACAGTGACGTCGAAGTGGTTCCTGGGCGTAAAGGTCCAGATCCCATCGCTCGCAAAAAGCAATCATCATCAAAGGCCGTTCAAATCACATCAATTTCGTGCAACCGATAGACTGGCTGGGCTAACAATGGCTTGCTTATCCGTCGACGGGATGGCTGAGAGAACATGCAACTATCAAGGCCGGGGAAAGGCCCGCTAGTATGTAGTTCTCTCTCGGGTCGACGGGCATCACGAAGCCACGGCGGCCTGGCTAATTTCGCGCCAAGTCTGGGGTTGACAGCTCGATAGTAGTGTTGTGCCTTGCATCGCCTCCCGTCCGCGCTTGAAGCGGCACGGGTTTTCACGTCTTTGTTGAGAGAACCTCTTGTCTTGTCTCGTCTCGAGTCTGGGATATGCTACTGACCGACGATCATGGCGGCCTCCCAGTTCGAGGCCCTCTCAAGACTCCAAAAGACTCCATCTGCAAGCTGCATGCGTTGTTGATATCGTACAGCTGTCAAAGAGCGGTCTGCATCATCTACTTTAGTGCAACTGCTCTGCTCAAGCAATCCACCCACTACGCTGTCATCTGAAGCATTGCTCTCAAGCAAGATTCGCCAGAATTCTTGGTCCTCGTTGCATACAGTACCGCATCGATGTGGCTGGCAATTTGCAAGTATCCAGCGTCACTCTGGCTGATGTGACACACTCGGCCTAGAAGCCGCCGAGCTAATTTCCCCAAACTTGGAGTTGCTGGAAACTCAAAAATGCCCGGTCTGGCGATGGCTGGCAGTTGTTTTCTCTTTTGTTTTCTCATCGGCTTGTCCAGCAACCCGGGAACCAGTCACTCGTTACGTGGACAGCCTAGGGCTGACCTGCCGAAGGTTTACACCCCGTTTGTTCCCCGTTTGTTCCCCGGTTGGGGCGTATTCCAGGACAGGACAGACTGATCTGCCGGTGGGATGAGCGGCATGGAACGCTTTGCTCTCGCTAGCCAGGTGATGACAAAAAAGCAATAAGAAAACCTAAACGAGATCCGCACGATCCTGAGCTGTCAATATGGAGTCGGTGGATATGATGCCCGTATGCATGCTTGGGTATAGGTATTACCCGTCTCTTGGCTGAAGGATCTGGTGTCGGACGTGGCGGCTTCACCAAAGCAGTTGGTGTATGGCAAAGCTCTCGATAAAGAGATAGCTCCGAGACAGGACCGTAAGAACCTGAATGTGTACAGGCTTGCTGCGACCTAGTATTCCCAGCCATATTCATAGCACAGCCGTGAGTGAGGGTTACCGAAGATCATCTGCCTCTGCAATGCCACCAAGGCGCAGTGAGTTCGAGTTGGATCTCAGTATGGCATTGGCATTCTGACAGTGTCGCAACCCTGCCTTGGTTAAGCTTTGCCTCGGTAACGTTGGTTCAAAGAACTTGTCATACTGTTAGCTCATCTAGCCGGCAACCGAACCTGAATAGCATCACCCTTGCAGAGAGGCGTTGCAAAAACAACGTTTGGCGAAGGGTCCTGAAGCGCGGGAGAGAAGCAGAAAAGCCGGCTGGGGCTGTCACACCAGAAGCAGAACATTCCGAGGCCCGAGCCCGCGTCCTGGGAACGCCAGTGAAGAAAGCTGGGACGTCGCTGATTGGATCAAGCCCTGCAAAGAGGGGGCATTATGTCTTGGCTCAAGCCCATCCTGAGGACTGAGCCAGGTTCTTGAGGCTAGGGTGGGGTCAGGGTTGGGTTGCCAGGAACAGGGAAGACTCAGATCAAGGAGTGAGCCCCGAGTCAGAAGAGATTTGGTAACAGCGTTGTTCGAAAATTGAGGCTGTTTGATGAAGGAGGAGCCCACGGAGTCGGAGTCGGAGTCGACGATATTCTCGGTGAGAGCAAGACATCTACATAGTACACCGGGGGGAGGCTGTTAGGGCCCGGATGATGCTCGCTCCAATTCGTGTTCCAGCGACCGTTCAACTGTTCAATGAGTCGGTAAAAGCCAAGAGAACTTTTCAATTGGATAGAAAAGACCAGTCTCTCTGGTGTTAATCTGCTGAAAAGTCGGGATTTGCAGGGCTGATTGGATAGCGGTGTGGTAGCCATGAAGAGACGGCGTCGGATCGAGTGTGGAGATGGAGCCAATGTGGAAATTGTTCCAGAAGACGCCTCGAGAAGCCCAATGTTTCACTAGTGGCAGTTGATCATGACGCATCAGCAGCAAGGTCAGGGTCAAGGACAAGAGTGTTTCTCCTTGAAACCCTGGCATAACTCTTCAGTGGGGGTATGCTATTTGTACGGGCATGGAAAGTTCGCTTGCTTCTGCTTTTGCTTTCGGTTGCTTGAACATCGCAGCATCGAGATAGGTAATGTTACAGTAATACGCTATGTATGTATGTAAATAGAGGGATGTGCGCGTAAACAGCAACCCCCCTGCTCTGCCCTGGCCATGAGCAGCAGAGCAAAGATGCCAGGTTGGGGACTCCCTTAACCGCCATTGGTGGGATTCTCATGCTTGACAGCAAGGCCTGCAGCAAGACCCGGCTCAAACTCGTCCAGCCATGTCGAAACTTGTTCACCGGTTCCTTATTTAGGAAAGTAGAAAGGTAACGTGGTTGTCACGGGTGAAAGGCTTCGAGAGGCATTATCCAGTGGGTGAATGCAGAGGAGGAGTAGGAAGAGGAAGCAGAGGCTGCGAAACTAAGAAGCGATGCGATGCGTGCAGACAGTCAAACTGTAGGCCCTCCATTCATGGCTCAAAGATGGTAGTATCCATTGATGCAGGGCCCGGGCTAGGTCATCGAGTCTCTCATCAAACCTAACAAGAACCTTTTTGCAGCGGGTACTTGTTTCGGCAGAGTGACAGGACATGAGAGTGAGCTACCGGCATGCCCACCACGTGTGCAGTGGAGCAAGCGTCAAAGCATGTTAAATGTGCATACGATGCTGGCTTGTGCATATTGGGCGACTATTGATTTTTTGACAGTCAGTTCATCTGATTGCTGCACTTTGACCTGACCTGACAGCCCTGTTTCTGGACAGAAACGAGGTGACTCTTCGACCTGTGATACCCGGCAGTGATTGACGGCCAGCGGTACTTGATTTGTTGCCAGGGGCATACGAGGAGGATGGCGTCAACGCCCAAGCGTCTATGTCATGGCATGGATACGAATGACAGGGACGAACGTCTAGAACGGAGCAAGACGTTCGGAATCCTGGCAGACGGTGGGTCAGGCAAAGGGCTCATCCTACAGTAACATAACCCAAGCATACATAACCCTAAGATGATCATGCTCATACATATGCTAGGAGCAGATTGGTGAATGATTGACACGTAAAACCGAGGCCGTGCGTCGAGTGCAGATGCGAGTGCTCTCTTTTGCGTCGATATGCACCGCATCGACGTGGGTTATCGACCGGGCCTGGTCAATGCCGCTTGTACTCTTGATCACTAGACCGGCCAGGATGGACAGCACGCATTTCCATGACTGGTTGTTCTGACAAGCGGGTGATTGCTGATCAAGATGAGGTTTCCTTGGACTGGTATGATGAAACCTGGCCGACAACGACACGACTGGTCGAAGTCGACTGCTGCAGGACGAATACCATGGTATTTCGAGTTGTAGAGCATAGCTATCAAGTCTGGACCCCTCAAAACGGTGGTGTAGCGACCGTTCTAGGAAGTCGGAAATGCTGATCACACGAGGGGCTCGGTGAAGCTTCCACGTGCCCGACGGCCCGTCTGTCGGGTGATGCCAATATCTCCCCAATCAACCAAGGTGAAATAGGCGCGATGGGACGTGATGGGTGGTTCTCTTCGAGGCGGTCTTGATGTGTCGTTCTTGAGCGGTGGGGGCCAGCTCTGAAATCGAGGCGTGAGGCCCTCAAGGGTCCTCATCAACAACATGGGATCTCACCGGCATTGGAGATGTTCTGAATATGGTTAACAGTAGTCGGGGCGCAGGACAAGACAACAGTTTTGATGTGGAGCAACACCCTGACTGCATCAATTGGCGGCTCCGCTCTTGAAGAGAATTGCTGCGCAACGCATTGCGGTGAGTACCAAGTTGATAGAGTAGGTAGGTATGGGACGCAGCAAGTCTGTATGTGTAGGTATGTGCTGTAACCTGATACACAGGTTACACGCTGACTGCCGGCGGTATTGGATTTTGCATGCAGAATGTTGCTGCGGCGGTGGAGTGAAGGGTCCAAGTTTAGACGTTATTTCGTGCCTTTGTGGTGCGGTAAGGCCGGTAGGACGATGGAGCCAGTACACAATCTTTTGGTGTCTTTCTATTTCAGTACTGGCGGTGGCCTTGTAACTCCTTTGCTACCCGAAGCTATTCGTTAACAGAACAATTGTCGAGTACAATCTGTCTGTAGACTTGTACGGAGTCAGTTGTTGCGCATCATTTGATAGCATCGACCAGTTATCAGCCTGTGCTTCGGCCAAGTATCGGCGAGTCATAGAAACGCAATAAATTTAATTTTTTTTTTCCATTCAGGGTCTTCATGTTTTGCTCCGTGATTGCAGTCCCGGTCACAGTCCAAATCCATCCTCTCTTCGCCGACGCCGAAGCTGTGAGGGCTCGTAGGCTGGTCTGTGTCCCCCCGTACTAGCAATGTCCTGGGTGCCTTGACGACTTTCTTTGGTTGACCAAAGTGCTCGCGGTAGATTACGACTAAAACCCCCAGTACACTGCATAATTGCACAAAACGCTCCGGTACCTGCATATCCACTCATAACAGCAAAAACCCACCCCCTTCTACCAAAGTCCTCACTCCCTCCGCTCTTCAGCTCTCATACCCCAGCCCATAAGTTACCCCCTGTTTCTACAGTACCACCATCAAAGTCTTCCCACACACCCCCAAATGTACGTACTGAGGTGTGTGTTTTCGCTTTCCCTTGGGCTGTCAACAGGGGTCTTGGAAGGGACACTGGAAAGCGTCTGGGACTTATAATAAACAACCTTCAGCCCGGCCTTGACCCCGTTCGTAGGGATTCGAAAAGACTAGCTTCTGTTCCGTTGTTTTGGGTCCATCTTGTCTTGTCTTTAAATACTCTTGACCTCCCTCGAGGCTGTTTAGAAGTCGACGTTACAACGTGTTGTCATAATCGTCTCAGCACGAACCTTCTCGCCGCCATTGACACCCATCTTCAACCACTCTGACTACTACTCTACTCTCAGTGCTTCATACAGAGTTTGGCTTGAACTTATATATATCGACGGGGCTTGCTATCTTTTCCAGTAACCAACCAAGTGATACTCCCCGAACCGATTTTCCAGAATCGATACGCCTTGGTTGTCCTTTCACCATGTGCAACTACATCTATGTAAGTTGACACCAGGCCATCACCACAGCCAACGATGATTCAACTGGTGAATGAAGGAATGAATGGTGACTAATATTCTTATCCTACAACAGAAGGAACTCAGCTGTCAACACCACTACCACTTGGTAGAATCATGGTGTCCCAAGTACATCGAGACCGAACGTCGGTGTCCCCCCACCATCGTGAGCAAGCAGTACTGGTAAGTCAAATCATCCACGTCATGTATCAAGTATCATTACTAACGGTCGATTAACAGGGGTGACGACATTTGTGGTATGTCTCAAACTGTTCCAAGGCTGAGCAGATTTATTCCTCTCCACCGACCAATTTAGGCCAGCCATGATACTAATTAATTTCATCAGCCGCCTGCCGCGAACGCCAACAGCCCAGCAATCACCCGTGGGCGAAGCTTATCCAGCGACGCGAGTCACGCATGTCCTACTCTCCGCAAGTTCGAGCGCAATGAAACGAACCCTTCATTTCGCAGGACGGTATCGAAACATTGGGTACCATGATACCCTTCATCGATATGCCGCCAACCGACCTGCAATCTCTTTCTCCAATAAGGCGGCAGTAATCACCAATTTATCAATCTCATCCCCCCGCATACCTACGATATAACCGAATAATCCGACTTCTCGGATGAGGTGAAACAAAGCATCAACCTCATTCGTCTCTTTCTTCCGGCCGTGCCGACATATCTCTACATACACCTACTACGACACGAATCGTTGGTATTTGCACAAGTCTAAGCCAGCGATGTGCTTCACCAGGTGGTGGTTGACTCAAGTGAGACCCCCCCCACCTGGATTAATGTGGAGGGTAGAGGGACGACGACATGCACGCGAAACAACGATTACAGCATCGAAAATTCGAAAGAAAAAGAAAAAGAAAAAACAGCAGAAAAAAGTACATGGAATTTTTAATGGCGCTGGAAGGCATATCATTTTTTGGATGGAAAAAGAATTGGCTCTTTGGGTGCAAACCTGCCTTTGGTCGGTGTGGATTTTTTCTCCTCTTTCCCCTCGCGTGGAGAGAGGTGTGAGGTCTGGTCTTGATGGCTTTGGTACCTTTTTTGGGGACCTGGGCCTGGACCTGGACCTGGACCTGGACCTGGTGGTCGGGCGTCGATCAGCATCAGCAGCCTGGACTCGGGAAGGGAATGTGCGCATTTCGCCACTGACCAGGGGAAAGCTCATCTCATCGCATCTCATCTCATCTCAAGTGGATGGATGGACGACGATGAATAGCATCTTTGAGGCCCTAGCACCCTTCAACTACCTCAACCTCAGCATTGGACGCCACTTACCAGCCTCGGGCGCTACTTGATGCGAAGATTGCCTGCACGAGGTCGGATGACCACGGCAGAGCCTATGACGAAGAAACAACCTTGATCCTTGGGGATAAGGGGAGAAACAAACCACATCTGACGCGGGAGGGAGCTTTTGGCGCGCTTATATTGTTTTTTTTTTTATCAATCTTCTACCTTGGTTGATTAACTGGTGCATGCATGGAATATGGAACCGGGCATTTATGGGATTAAAGATATCACTGGGCTAGGATGGAAACATTTTTACACCTACTTTCTCTGGCACGGGCGTTTATTACTTTTACTCTTTTGTCTCAGCTGCGCTTCAGCATTTGATGGCGGGATGGATGGGGATCGACGGAGCTCAACTTGTTTATCGGCACATACCGACCTATCTTTACTTACAGTACTCATCACAGCTGACTACACAAGATAGTTGCATATTGTTTGGCGCAGGAAATGAAATACTAGAACTTGTTTATTACCTTAGTCATGAAGAAAGTGCACATACCTCACCTGTACATTGATAAATGGTATGCATGGATGATCATCTTTGCCTACAGCCCGTGATTGCATCTTGCACTTCATCTCACGCCAAGCATGTACGAAACGTCGCCAGCCGGTCATATGCGATTCTGTACCAGACTAAAACAAACTATCAGAAGCACGCACTTTCCGTCTAGAAGATGCCGTCGGCCAACTCGTAACAAACGGTGAAGGGGGGAGAAGGGGGGGAAATACGCTAAAGTTCGGGAAACAACGCGAGAACGAAGCACCACCAGCAGTTCACGCTCAGTGACTTGGGAGCTAGTTAGCTTACGTTGGAACCCGCTACGGCCCGTCCGGGTGGACGGTTGGTTGTTACTTGTTTGTTGCTGATGACATTCATGGCGGCTGATGCTATCCGGTTTGATGTTGGATGGGTGAGTGCGCTGTATCAGTATCCGTGATGAAACGGGGGAATCTTTACTCGAAACGGGAACGAGAGCGAGAGAGTGAGCTGTTGATATTAGGTACAAGTTGTCTCGTTCCTTGAGAAAAGTACCCTCGCGGATATCCGCAGCATAAAATCTGGGGAACGGCGCTTAGCAGTTACGAATAGAAGAGAGAGAGAAAAGGTGTTGCCATTGATGCAGACCATCACAGCGCATGACATGCCATTGCATTGCATCTTGATCACTTCACTTCCCTTTTCTCTCTCCCCTTCTCTCTTCGCCTTGTTTTCCCCACGTTTTTTTCACCCGTCAACATTAGGATCAAACCTTGACGCCCACCATCTTTTTCATTCCCCTTGCCCGCCTCCGCTAGTGGCTTTTTAACGCGCGCCGGCGCTACTGCATCGCGCCGAGCCCCCGCCCGTGGCCCTGCTACTGCTGAGTTAAGCATCTTGTTCCATTGTGGTCTAGGTTCCGAGAGGGCTTTTGTTCCTCCCGTCTTCTTTTCTTTCTTTCTTTTTTTCTATATCGGATGTTTTATGTGTTTTTGCTTTTCCCCCCTCTACCTATGGGCATTTGAATCTTTGAGACATGGCGTAAGTGTTTTCTCCGGCAGTTGTCTCTTTTCACATCAAGGTTTGGTAGAGAGTGGAGGTTTTGGCTGCATGGTGCGTCGCGGCCGTTGAATCCGTAATTGAGAGTAGAGTTTGGATCTAGCAGCCCTATTCTCACACGAGATACTCTAAATGTCGTCATGTCCATACGGGTTGGTCTTGGAGATATTGCTCCGAGATGTAATACGCTGGATGACGACAAACATGGCCAAAGCGCGTCTATGAGAGAAGAGACGAGAGTGAGAATGAGAGTGAGAGTGGTTGTTTGCTCATCGCAAAGCGCGCCTACCTTGCCATTCATCGTCACCAAAGTCCATCCTCATCTCACTTTTCTCTACTGAATCTGAAGTAATCTGGACCCGCAGACGCTGCAGTTGAATCCTTTCAACTATGATGCTGATGGTCATCACAATAAGCTTAGACACTTGCAGTCGTATTCTCATCTTTAATCGTTGTCCCCAGTTTTCCGGTTCTTGGCCTTGTCTCTTTTCATTCGAGAGTCCTTCGGCACCCGAACAATCGAGGTGTGTCGCCCGCCGCATCTCAGCGCTGGATGGGACCCGTTTGCTCACCTACAAACTTGGGTCATCACGTACGAGTTCGTCAGTCATAGGAATTCGGATACCAAAAACGAATACCGATGCTGATATGTCGCGACGTGGGGTGCATCTTTGCGCGTGGGAGAATTCCTCTATCTCAGCATGGGGGTACCTATCATGAACCCGATAACATGAGGCTGAAACTGAAGGTGAAGGATATCTTGGACCGGAGATGCATCATTCACCTCAACTCTATCGCTGATATGGCCCTTGACTTGGTTGTTTCAGTCGCTACAATCAGATGCCTATACCGGCTAGCTGGGACGGCATGTACTGTAAATCATCACGCAAATCCGTATCCCTTGTCTATCGCCTGATAAACTCTTGCATTCAATGCTTTGCATTTGAGAAGAGCCCACTTTAGGACACTTTGCCGTAACAGCCCTACACGGCCATTTCCCTTCATGGCCAAAAGGGCCCTTTGTAAACTATCTCATCGCTTGTCCGCCTTATCTCCACAATCTTGCAAGTGATAATAAAAGTCGGGAGGGTCAGACATGATTGAAGACAGCCCCAGAAAAAAAAGGTACCTGCCGAAAGAGGTTGCAAGAAATTACTGTAGCAATGAGGGACAAGTTGAGATGAAACTTGGCATCGTAATCTTGGTCGGAAGATGCATGACATGCAGCTTTTCTACTTCACATGCAGACCGGTCAATGTGATGGGCGAGGAAGAGCCGTGATCCGATGGGGCTGTGTTCTTCACCGAGCAAGCAATGGTGACTGTATTTCGAAGATTGGAGGGTTGCATATGCCAGCCGCCGAGGTTGCCAGATCCCGCATGTCAAGACCGTTTCGGAGGGTGTTGTCACGTCAAAATCTTTATTCGGAGGGTTATCAGAAAAGGGACCGGAGGATTGACACACCAACACAATACGCATCGAGTAACGATATGGTAAGTTTGTGATGCGTTTTGCCCAATATAGTCTCGGAAACGGTCTTTGATTCTATTTCGTCATGTTTTCCGTAATAATTATCATGCAGATAATTCCATGATAGAGAAGACAACAGCCTCCACGTGCGCTGCGTACCCCGCGACGTCTGGTGATGGGAACCTTGTTCCAACGTGGGACGATTTTGTGAGAAATGCATCACGTTCCAAATGGACGGTATCCGACTGCCTTGTGGGATGCGAGTTACGACCACTTCCATCCCTATCATACGTTGATGGGTTGTTAAAGTTGCTGCAGGACACCAACCCACCGTTGACTGCATATCGCGGAGATGAGAATGCTACGCCAGAGGCACCGCCATGAGGCCGTCTACCCCACAGGAATCGCTCACCGGTATGGAAACCTTGCGGCATGGAGAGTCCAATTGCAATGCACACTTCACCCCAAATACCAAATACCCAGCATGCGGGAAAACAGGGCCGCTGGCACACCTGCTTCATTGGAGTGCCCGACGAACCGGGCGCAGCTATTGTCGGTGACGGTGATTTGCAAAGGTTTGAAGGCGAAAATGATGGACTCGGCTCGCTTCCAAGGGATCAGAGGCCCGTATCCCAGGGTGTTCCTGGCATTATAATGGAAGAAAGACCCAGACTGGACCGAATATCATAGTCTAGCAGAGGCCTTGTCTCAATAGTTTCGGATTCAAGAGGCTCTTAGTAGGGGGGTGCATAATGGAGATGACTCTATTGATGTCAACGTGGCAAAAGACGTCGAGTTCGTGCCTGCGCAAGATCCAAGCGTCCTGGGTCCAGATCAGCGTCTTGGTTTAGCGACGCCAGAGGTTGGAAAAGACTCTGGTGAGTTGCATCATTTAATATCAGGCGCCGAATATTGAGGCGGATAATCAAAGGATTGGCAATTGGCAGCCTCTCCACGCTGACGGTGACGCCAGAGGGATCGTAGCCAGGGGAATGAAAGCTAAATGCCGCTTAGTTGCATTAGCGCTGCACATGACACCTGCATTGGAGCCCTGTAGATGCATAGCTCCCGTAGATTCATACTTTCAACGGTCGATGCTTTCGTCTCAATCGAGGCCATCAAACCTATTTCCTAAACCGTCCACATGCAGTGCATTCTTTATACACCCTCCATCCATGATACCTTTCAACGTTTGTGTTGGTTCCAGGGTCTTTTATGGTAATCCTCTGCTCACATACGGTCGATTCGATGCATCTTTGACCTAAACCCCGAGATTCGTTTTTCCCAAAGGAGAAGACTGCGTTATCGCCATCTCATCTCTGTCGACCGGTCAGCACTTTAACCCACGGAGTTTTTATCCTCCTCGACTAAAGGACCCTGATACCTTGGCTATGATGCCACTCTTTCCAGAACCCGCTGTTGGGTATCATTACGATTGCGCACTTGCCCATATCTTGACACCCTCTCGGATAGGTATTCCGCTAAGAGCCCATGTCAGGTCTTCTTCCCGGACGGCCCTGAGAACCTCATGCAGCGAATGTCTACCGGCGACAAATCCGTTTGACTTGACCAGGAACAGGCTGTATGGAACGTGATCATGGGTTTGTGCGGCCGACCGTTTTACCAACCTGCATGCTCTTCAGACTTCTCCACGATTTGACCACCCCCGGCCCCTATTACCAAAAATGCTTGCACCCGCACAAGCCCTTGAGCATGTGACCTGCTTCATACGGTGTCTCTCTAGCGTTAACGCAAAGTTGCGTTAATGGATTTTCTAGTCTCAGTGAGCGTCCCTGCACCTTACAAGCGACTATTGAGAAACCAACAACTTTGGTCATGTCTTGAATATCGAAAACATCAATCCTGGACACAAGCCAGGCAAACACTTGGTGTCGACGAATGAATCGCTCATCACTCGAGACCGGTTATGTCCGAATTTGCAAACTTCTGGAATGCAAACATGATTCACTGCAGATACGAAGTGTGGCCAGATGCGAGTGCATGCTGGATATCACACTGATCGAGGTCTCGTGCCATACGCACACGGCGTGTTGGCAACTTTTCTTTTGTTACCGATATACTGGATTGAGTCGCGATTGGTGAGGCTCAGTCTCGATGACTTTGGGTTCCTAGGAAGATGGCTATCGCGAGACAAATGTCTAGGTAGTTTGCTCATTTACGTCTACGCGATTGGTGTGTTGGTCGTGTCAACTGTTGGTCGAGTCACCCAATCCTGGCTCAAGGTCACCTTAATCATCAGCCCCTCCATGCGCTCCATGTACTCACTGCTTGGCACAGTAATCTCAGCGTCAAGGTTACATGTGGATCTCGTGAAGATGAACTCGGGCGGGAGATTCCACGGGGCGAGGTTCCGATGCATGCTCTACGTCGGCTTCAGGTCATGTGATGAGCAAACATGAAGTTTGCTTTCCCTTTTTTCCTTTTTCTGTGTCTTGATAATGAGCCAGCAAGGCTAGTCAAGCCAACTTGTTGGTTGAGACTTGCATCGAAGGAGCTATCACATCTCACAAAAGCCACGATTCGGCTCCTTGAGGACAAATGCGCTAAAAGAAAGCTGCATAAGATGCTCGTCACGTTGCGGTCAGCCGTTACGGCCTGTTTAGTGAGCAGTATACTGCAAAGAGCTAGAGACTGCCGCGATATGATCTTCATATAGCGGTTACTAAATGCCTCTGTCAGCCCCCTATTGGCCCATTCTCCGATCGATCCTGCCATCAGATGGCAAATATCCCGAGATTTCGGATCTGAGGTTGCATCGTCTCGGGCGTACAAGTGATTCACATGTAGGCCGCACACCAGGGCAGATATTACGACGGCGCAAGGCAAAGCCAAAAGATTATCACTGGAGCCGACGTGGGCATTCACCGAAAAATAGGACTGATTATGACGGGCAATTCGCAATCACAATCGTGGTCAAGGAGTTGGTTACGGTGTTGCCCCTGCGACAAGGCTCAAATGCAACCAGACATGTCACTAATTGCTTTTGTCTAAACAGTCTCCCCTGTTCCACCGACATGACTGACACGCGAGCTGCCGCTTCTGTATTTAGTTGTCGCGTTCTATTGTCGCTTCTTCTCTCCTTCCATCTCGGTACCTCCAGCTACCAGGCTTCCATCGGGCAAAAGTCTCTCCGTCGTTCGAACATAGGCCAACAGGAACGGATACGCCAGATCACAGAGGGTAGCGGTGCCAATAAGGAACAAGGCGAGAGGATGGAAGACAAAGCCATGTGCCTCTGGCCAGTACCACCACAGAAGAACGCAAGTAACGGGGAGGCCCATGATGGTGCCAACAAAGCGACAAAACCTGCAGAAATTTTGTCAGTACGGTCAAGCAATTGATGCGGTGACTGCTGTTGGGTTTGCTTTTTTCTTTTTTCCACGTCACGAGACAGCGGATGTGAATCCTACTGGTAACCAGACTGCTGGGTCTACCTGCGTGGTTTTGATTTAAAAGACCGCTCTCACCGGACACGTAATCTGCAGTAGTTTACCAGATTTTCGGTATCAGAGAGCAAAGTCGCAATCAAGAATGAGACAAACACAATGATTGCAGAGAGTGGATGAGGACACGCCCTCTTTAGAGCCAGCAATTGCATATAGAGAAACAAACAAAGACTCACCAGATTGCATAGCTCTGTCCACCTGAGTGACCACGCTGAAGAAGCATAGCCAAAGCCGAGACGCTGAATATCGTCTGCGCCACACCAGCCGACCAAAAGGCCAACTCGGTCGTATCCCTCGCCTCAAGACCCTTCCATGTCTTCCCCCATTTAATACCATACCCACGATGCGGCTCCTTGAGCCACCACCATACAAACGTTCCATTTCCTACAAGCCCCGCGATAAACACGATCCCCAGCAACAAAGCCACGTTCTTCGCGACAAGGGGACTCGACGCGAAACTTCGCGGTGCTGTTCTAAGCGTGGCGTAAAGAACGGGGATGTCTAGGAGGAGCCATAACGTGAACCCAAAGGTTTCTATAGGTGCTTCGCATACGCCGAACGCGTAGACGACTTCCCATGCGAGATTGAGGCCCAGGGCGAGGAGAGGTGCGGGCGTGGCATGGGTGGCGAGGGAGCGGCGGACCATGAGGATGTAGGCGAGAAGCCAGAAGGTTATACCTGTTGCGAGACAGGCTGTTGAGGCAGGGACGAGCCATGTTGGCGCTGAGGGGGGCGCGATGTCGGATGAGCCCATCTTGTGGTGGTGATGTTGGTATATCCTGCGGATGCCCTCAACCTGATGACTCTAGAGCTGCTTTATTGTTGTTTGAAGGAAATGAGTGTAGAGCCTTTATATGAGTGCGTAGTTGGTGAGCTTATAAGCGTTGCTGGTGATTTCATGTCAGATTGATGATTGTGGAACATGGGCTAATGAGATCGTCGTTGAGTTTAGATTACCCTATATCTTGACTCAGCATACTTTGGCGAATGGACATGGCATCAGCGAAGACATATTTTCCACAACTGAAGATGACACTGAGTGTAACTTGTCATGTGCTCGCAGCTTTGCATATCTTTTTTTGTTGATGTGTTGGGTGGTTGAGTTATGAAAGGAATTTACGTGACGCGGTGACCGGATAACCCTCTAACACGATGGATGTTCCCTTTTCGCAGGTGTTGATATGCATCAGAACAGTTTAGAGGTCTCCTAATAGCCTCTACGGTAGTTGGTTCGGCATAGCATTTGTATGATAAGATAAGCCCTTTGCGAGACGTAGATTAGAATGGGGAGTTGAACCGCACTTCAGCAGCCCAAACCACCATGTTCATTCAGCAAATGCCACAACACGGGGATGAGGGAAGCTTTTGTCAGGCCTGCCAGAGCAAAATTGGTAGCATAAGTTAACAACAGCTTGTATCCAGGCGTGGAACAGCGTACTGGCAATTGTCGACCCTACAGGCTTTTTACGGCATGGTTATACCAATGAGGACCATGTCTTCCAAGGCACAAGCTATGTATCTAAAAGTGACTGAAAAAGTCTGCTGTAATCAGATACCGGTTAGACTATGTGCGTTACAATCTGTTAGTTGGAATAGTGCTTGTTCATCAAGGGGGCCTGAAGGGTGAAGCGAATTGAGATGAGACGACCACCTACCACCTATGGTCTTGATTCGATACGCAAAACAAGAATATTTACGTAGCCTCCCATATTATGTATTAACAGCCTCGAAATGATGTGAAGAGAGGGCGCTTTAGCATGGCTCGGAGCTAATATTCTGCGGTAGCAGGACATCAAGTTCTGTCCGGTGACTTTGAGGTGAGAAAAATGGTAAGAATTGTACAAAAAGAGTCATCATTACAGCAATTACACAACAATTTCACGCCTTCGATCGGCACGATATGTATATAGAAGGCTAGTATTATCAAGACTGGAATAGCGATAGTTCGTACTCCTAGATTCGGGCAGTGACGCCTCAAGGAAGAGCACTCCTCGGTATCACTGCGCACCTCGGCATGACAATTTCAGAAAAGGGGTTAGGGTATTGCTGTTGACGAGAGCTCCGATATCGTGTTTCCTGATATAAGCCCGGCAGGGTTCAAGACGAGGCGTTATGCTAAGCAGATCAAGTACCACGTGCTATCAAGGGGTGCTTCGCATTAGGTGACCACTTGGGTGTGAGCCGTATCGAGTGGCGGTATCGACATGATACAAGCATTGTTGCATTATGACTTCTGAGAGCATTTTGGGGAGTTTGATGCAGTGGAAGCAAGTTCATCGAGTACTTAGCTCATTACTAGCTAGACACCACCAGCCTTGATGACTGCAGAGGCATCTGAAAGTGACCCCTAGACCATGTGCAGACTTGTGAATACTTTGCTTAGAGTCTCGGTAGCACTAGAATGGATATCGGGAAAGCTGAAAGAGAGCTGAAGCATGGTCTTAGGCCGGAGAGGGCATGTGATGGGCTGAAGTCAGTCGAGGACGCATATGATATCCACAAGAGGAACTAACGATGAATGCGCCAGGTGCCTGATAAGTGGTATGATGATGCCTCTTACAAGGGCAAAAGCATTTACTTGTGCTTCGGTGATAGAGTCAGTTCAAGCCCACGACAGCTGAACCGTTCACATCTCCATGAACCAAGTAATACAGTTCAACAAGGGGTTAATGTGGTCCATACCTCATTCAAAGGCTGGAACACACATTGTCAGAGCTTGTCTAGTAGACGCCACTGATCGAAAGTGAAGGTAAGCCTTTGAGGCTGTGTTTGGCAAGTCCACGGCAACTTACGCGGTAAAGATAAGCTTGCAACTTCTGATCTCAATGTCTCATCCCACGCTTGAAGCCTGATTCCATATGCACCCCGTCTTTGGATCTCCACAGTCTAGATGAAGTCGGTAGAGAATTGCCTCCCTGTTGAGCTCCTACGAGTTGTATTCTCTATTCGAGCAACTCTGGATATTGCTGCTTGATACCCCATAAGATCCAGAAAACATAGGACAGACCTCCTATTACGTCCCTCAGGTGAATATCTCGATCTTCTTATTCCTTGTCTTTCTATGGTAAAAGAGTGATATACTAGCATCATCACATAATGAACAGCGATTCCCTGTTTCCCAACGAGCCTTCCGGAACCCGCGGGGGAAAAAGACCCTTGAGGTTACAATATTCGCTGCCCAACACGCAACAGTGGCCCTGATAAGGAGACTGTACGTAATTGAAAGCGCTGTGGCAAGTCAAAGCTCGTTTGAAGATGATGGTATTGAGGATATCGACGGCTTTGAAATAGGAGCTGAGTGTATTAGCACTGACAAGAAGGATCAGAATGAGTGCTTATTGGATATTCAGCTATCAGAAATGGGGAGACACTGGAGTCGTCAAGGGAGCATAGACATGTAGATGAGAAAAACACCGTCGTTTTCCGTTCTCTCAGGCAAGGCAATGCCTGTGCCTATGCTCAGACCCTCTTGAGGCTCATCCTCTTCTACCTTTACAAGTCATGACAAGTCTGCGGGTTTTTATCGTTGTTGTATAGTGAGTGAATGATCTACGAAAGGTCTCGGGCAGGCCCGACGTCTGATTACCGGGAGTTGGACTGTTGATCATGTCTGTTGCACAAGTACGGATAGAGGTACTGACGATCTCGGTGTGATCTGCCGTGCAGCAAGTATTTTAGGTGTATCAGGCAACGCGCTAATGCTGAGTATTCCGAGGGATCTACATTGTCAAACAAGGAACGTTAGGGACGGACAAGTGACACCACGCTCCCGAGCCTTTTCACTGCCCCTGAATAGCTTAATAGCATGATTAAGAAACCAATTAACATTACCACCACCGGGCTGGGCATGTCCTTGCCGGTTCTATCAAGGGACATCAAACTGACCCGGACCGGTCGCATCAAAACGCCAAGAGGATATGCCTCTCACGGGGAAAGTCTGGAGAGCCCCGGATATCCCGAGGGAATTTGCTGGGGGAAATACGGAGTTGTCCCACGGGGACTATGGGTCTGTTGTACGTAAGAATTCATGGAGAATGCAAGATTACGCGTGACTTGTAATATCCTTTGTTTGTTTTGGAGCTTCATGATGGTGGTGTGAGCGGTAGCCAACATGGGATGCCATATCCACGATAGAACCCCATAACTCAGACACGCGGCAGGGCTTGAATTAAACAACGTGTTAAACAAGAACAAGATGATTTGCAAAAGCCCGTCTTCTCTTGGCATGGAACGAACGAGTCAGTCAGTCATCGTATCACAGTGCAGCCTCAACACCCCACGCCCACGCACGCATGCAATGTCTATCAACATCCATCCCTTCTAGAAGACGACTAGAAAGTCTTTGCCGCTGCGTGCATTACCGAGGTATATCGGTTCAAGGATTAGTATGACGGCATGGAACAGGGATTTTTGGATGAGAAAGGGGAAAAAAGCCGTGCAACGTAACTGACTCTTGCTCTGACGTGATATGACAATATGATGTGAAAGCTGAGAGATCAAGTCAGTCTAGAAAAGTACGTATTTCGGAATTGACTCGTAGCTGAGGGCAAAACAGGCCAAAAAGTGACTGTAAAAAAGGCTTTTACATCAGCTCATACTCACTCGTTATTGGATATGATCCCTGATCCTTTCCACCATCTCCAAAAAAAAAAAATGTCTCCAAATTTCTCCAAAAACAAATCACCCATGTCCTTGTTCCTAAGCACAGCAAAGACCTCTTTTGACCCCAAATATGAACAATTCACCATTTCACTCTCCTTCACTTTCCGCTGCCCTCGGTAATAATCTGATGTTTAAGCGCGACAGAGGGAGAAAAACGTCAGTTTAACAAACGTGCATGCATCTCCACCTGATCCTCAAGTTTAGCCCCTCTGGGCAACACGCCCGTCAGCCTCGAATCAGTGAGAGAGAAAAAAGTTTTGAAACTAGGTTACATGTTGCATCTACTAGTAGCATAATTGCCTCTTTTGGTAGTTGAGCCAAGCAATAGGAACCACAATTCAAGAAAAAGAGGAACAAGATATACATATTGTACAGTAACAGAAGAGTCTTTTATCTAGATGAACATCATAGTAGGTAGGGTGTGATAGTTAGGTATCAAGATATTCATGTCTGATAGACACGCAGTTCCATCATGACCCCAAACTCACAGCACCAATCCAAGCACTAGATGCATCCTCCAATCCATCATATCGGATCCGCTCTTTGTAGCAATTATAAAGAAAACGGCCCGTTTTACTCGACCCCAAAATGACTGGGGACAAGGTAAAAGTACGTAACATATCAACTTCTAGCGTGTTTCTCTTACCTCTTCCCCATACTGTTCCTTCTTCTCAAGTAATCCAATTGGACCAACTTAATACCTAACAGAAACCTCAGAGATAGGCTACGATATCTGTACGGGGTCCTCCACATATAATCCTGAACAACAAAGTGGAGAGAGACACCACACGCAACGCGGAAGATTGCCCTTCCCCATCCAAGGGTTCTGCTGCTCGCCTTGCCTATACCTCGATACTTTTGCTGGATAGGCTGGAAAAGAAGGAAAGCAAGTAAAAAAAGGGGTCCCCACATCTCTCTCTCGTCGAGACGAGTTACCTTTTGATCACCGCAAACTAAGCTTTTACTCCGCCAAGACAAGGCACGGATTCGCCGCCGATGTAAGAGGGGGTCACCCCAGAAAAAGTCCAAAGGTTGGGTTTCTTGTCCTTCATGTGGAGAAGATACCGTATCGTAGACCGCGGAGCTCAAAGGAGGAATTCCGAGCTCTTGTCCGACCAACAAGACTACTGTGCCAGTGTCTTCCCTGCTACACTCATCACTCAACTTATATATTCTCTTCCATCTCTTCTCTCTCGTGCTTGAGCAGCTTTCACTCCTCTCCTCTCTCCTGTCTTTCATTCTCATATCATCTCTAATAAACTTGTTCTATTCCTCAAGCAAGCGTTGTTCTAATATACCCATCTCTCTACATCCATAGGAGAAAAAAAAAGCCTTCACGGCACCGCCCACCATGGCTCTCACAAACGACATTTACCCTTCAGACCAAGGCCATGACTCCAGCAAGACAAATAGCAAGGAAAAGGTTCCCTTTGACGGTGACAACCGGCAGGATGTCGACTTGAGCTCGGCTCACAACGTCCCCGTCGTCGACAATGGCTTCGGCGGCGGCGAGGGCTCGCAGAACTTTCGCAACATGACAAAATGGGACACCACTTTCGCCCTGCTCACCAATCAGGTCGGTCTTGGTGTGCTCTCCCTGCCCAGCGTTCTCAAGACCATGGGTATCGTGCCCGGCCTCATTGCCATTATTGGCATTGGAGCTCTGTCCTGGTACACTGCTTTTGTTCTTAAGCAGTTCTATGGTCGCCATCAACACGTTGTCAACGTCGTGGATATGACCCGCGTTGTAGGCGGTCGCATCTTCAGCATCGTTGCTGGTATCGCCCTGCTAGTCCAGGTCATCATGACCTCTGCTTCAGCCGCCGTCACGCTCTCCATCTCGTTCAACACCATCTCTGGCAACTCCGTCTGCACCGTCGGCTTCATCGGCATCGCTTCTCTGTGCTGCTGGGTCCTTTGCGCGCCCCGTACGTCCAAGTTCGTCTCGCAGTCGGGCATCCCCTGCATGGTCTCCGTTATCGCCGCCTCCCTCATCGTCATGATCTCCCTCGGCGTCAAGAATCCCACTCAGGCCCCTGCGGACTGGCACAAGGATATCAAGGTCGTTGCGAACCCCGACTTCCGCTCTGGTCTCAACGCTTGCCTCAAGATCTGCTACGCTTACTCGGGAAACATCAACTTTGTTACGTACATGGCTGAGATGATCGACCCTGTCCGCGACTTTGGCTTTGCTCTGGCCTGGCTTGAGGTTGTCTCCATCGCTTTCTACGTCATTGTGGCCATTGCCATTTACTGCCTTGCTGGTGAATATACCGTCTCGCCTGCTCTGGGTTCGGCCCCTGAGACCATTGCCAAGATTGCCTACGGCATCGTCCTTCCGGCTGTCTTCTCGACGGGTCTCGCTTTTGGCCACACTGGTATCAAGTACATGTACGTCCAGGTTATGAAGCACTTCAAGCTCACCGGAGAGATGACTGCCAACAACGTCCGTTCTTGGTCCATCTGGATGAGTCTTGTGTCCATCTTCTGGCTGCTCTGCTTCATCATCTCCAACGCTATCCCCGTCTTCGACTCGATCCTGTCTATCGCCTCGGCCACCACCATCTCCTGGTTCACCTTTGGCTTCAGCGCCGTCTTCTGGTTCCACATGAACTGGGGCCAGCTCTTTAGCAGTCCCACCAAGATTTTCCTGGTCTTTGTCAATGCCTTCCTCATCGGAATCTCCCTTTTCATGAACGCGGCTGGTTTGTGGGCGTCCATCACTGAGCTGTTGGATCTGTTTGCCAACGAGTCGAGTGCGATTCAGGGCGTGTTTGCCTGCGGCAGCAACGCTATCATCTGAGCGGGTCTCGTGTATAATGTCCAGTTATTTCCATAGTTTTAGAAAGCATAAATCATCTTTTCACTTTACCATCCCATCCATGCACATCTGACATTCCACCGAACAAGGGTTAGAAACTGTTATATAAGAGAAACCAAAACAGTCGTTCGGTACGGTGACTCTGTCGTGGCCATTGGCTTATCCCAAGACACAAGCCTTGAGCCAAGCAATTAAGTAGACGTGCACGGTTGTCGAGATATCCACAAACCGGCCGAGGTGTACTCCGGTCCGGTCCCACTTTATCTATCCCGAGCTAAACCGGCCGGCGGGTCTCCGGGTCCGTGTTGCTCGCTCGGGACACGTGGATCGTCGTTGACAAAAGGTTTTGCTAATGCCGGCTGTTGCCATCCCTTTGATGGATCTGGAGTGGACCTCATCTAGCAGACACACGCTGCTGTATGGCTCTATTCTGGAAGGTTGCTGGAACCGCCGAATGAGGCTCTTGGCAGGGGTATCAAGAGTTGCAATTGATATTGCAAGGCTGTAGCCTGACTCGCAGGCACCGGGGACCATGTCATCCTCTCTTCAAGATTTGAGCCGATGAATTCCGATGTTGGAGTCGATCATCAGTTCCATCATCTGAGCCAATGACTAAGCACAGCTGGTGATGTAGAAACGTCGATAACGACCATATCTTATCGTGACGCTGTTGTGGCCATGACCAAGGCTCATGCTGTCGATCAACAACTGGTGCAATGGATAAGACCTGTCATAGATAATGTTTTTGGTGTTGAGGCTCTGCGGTAACCAACTGCCGATGGACGATCAACGCCCTGAGAGGGAAAAAGACATTGATTGGTATATGATAGATATGAATCGTGTAAAAACACCACAACTCAGCCTGATTGACACCTTTCCATTTCAATTTCCCAAAACTCCCGGTGGCTCATGGCCTCGTTATATAATTTTCCCCCTTGGCATCGAACAACACCACGTCGGCGTATTTCATCTCTTATGCCGGGCCAGACAGGGTATCATCCGCCACAATGACCACGCGATAACCAGTTTTCCTGCGACATTGCAAGTCTTGCTCATCTTCTCGTCGCTGTTCAACGTCCAAGTCCCACTTGTCCGGCCCCGGCGAGTCCACTCTTTTCCGATCCGTTCCTCAAAGGTCGGCCCATGTCTGTGGTTGCTTTTCCTTATGCCGTCAGAGTGCGAGGCTCAGGTCGCATTTCCAAACCCAAACTCTCGTGAGGCTCTGCCCAAATCTTGTCACTTCTGTTTCCATTAGCCCATCACTTGTATCAGGCTCCATTGTCACACCATAGTAGGACCCGCTATCGTTTCTCGTGTTGTCTCGTCTTTCCTCTTGTTCTTGTTCGTGTATCTTTTAGGTGGAATAACCCTTTCTATTCCGGTTTCTTCTCAAACACATTTGGCTTGTTTGTAAATGTACAGTTCCGGCCCGGTCCTGCCCCCAGGGATTGTCTGGGTTGCTCTCTAGTTGCTTCGCGCACCGTCCTTCGACTCCCTCAACTCGTCCATCTTGGCAACTCGCTTCTTGAATTCGACGTATTGGCACTTCTCGTAGCTGTGTCGCTCATCCTAGTCAATCCCCCTCTAGTGTAAGCATGATGTTTCGTACTGATATCTCGGAAATGATCGGCTTTCGTTGGGCTGAGTTTCGGGGTGGCCGCGGCGGACGTGGGCTTGGGCTTGGGCTCTGGGAAGACGTAGATAACTTACCGAGCACTTCCAGGGGGCGTACCACGTATCCCGTCGGCACTTGTTGAGAGGAATCAAGAGGTGCGCGCAGCTGTCTCGGTAGGCCAAGGGGAGTTTGGCATCTCGCATCTCCTCGCGGGTCGCTTCTGCGCAGCAAGTCAGCGGTCGGGTCGGGTCTAGAGAGAAATGACTGCTGGGAGTCAATTCAGTGATCGGTACGTACGCCGCGGCTCGGTGATTGCGTCTGAAGCCATCGTTGCGGATTCAATTGGACTTCGAGATGTGAGGTTGTCTTGGATTGACGGAGCTGTCGTGAGATGCTCTCTCGGTTCAAGGTCGGCAGTATCCTGGTTCGTGCCTTGTAATTCCGGCAGAAACGCTTTTCTGTCCAATGAGCGTGTACGAATTACCACGCCGACTTACAACACCAAACCCATTATTCTAAAGGTATTCACGACGTGACGATGTCTTTAAGTCGTTGAAAATCTACTGCTGATGATGCTACTCTATGAATACACTTTTCCGCTGCGTTGTGAGTCTGACAAGACTGTCTTGATAGTCGAGTCTGTTTCGGCACACGGTGGAGCCTGATCACTACTACTCCAACCTAAACAGCTAAAGTTGAATAGTAGAAACAAGAGAATTACTTAGATTCTTCTGTTACAATCTCACAGGCTAGCTGTATCTGTTAAGCGGTAAACTTGCATAAATTCCTAGTCTTGACGATATGATGTATTTACTATACGAACATTAGTTATAGCAGCTGGTGGTGTTTTGTATCGAGGATCAAGAATTCTAAATAACAAGATATGGTTCAAATCATACGAGTTTCGAACGATGAGTGGTAGATCAATCATCGGTCTCTTTCGGCATAACTAGCCATAGCATCATGACTTTGTCAATTCAAAAGTGGAGTATGATAATGTCCTTGAACCTTGCCAATCCTCGGGATGAAGGAAAACATAAGACCTATAATTATCAGACAGAAATAATCATAAAGCTTTAGTATAATTTAGACTAGCGCTTTGCCTAAAGCTTTTATGCATCCTAATTCGAGTCTCATGTTTTCTATACCCTAGCCAATAGGCTCAAGAAGACTGTGATGCATCAAGAGAACCGGTCCTCACCCATATGGTGTTGTGAACACGGCTAGAATAGAATAATGCCGAAGGTGTGAACTCTGAGTAGGAGACAGTCTCAAGTCCAGTGGTGCCACTCGAGGCCCTCACGGTACTGATATCCAACCTGGGGTCCCTCGGCATCGATCAAGTATCCCGCTTCACAACGATCGAACCGAACCTTGACCTGCTCCTCATAAAACTCATCAAACTCCTTCCGTAGAGCATCCTTCAAGCTCGTCACATCACCATCAGGATGCAGGATCTTCCAGGGCTCGATGCACGTTTCTCCCTTGCATGACTTCAACACCAACATGAGAGCATCAAGACGGTTGATGACCTGTTGGGTAGTTGTTCCTAAAAGTCCCACACTAGCAGTAGTGTTATTCTCTTGAGGGAAGAGATTATTCAACTGTCCTGGATCCGCCTAACAATAGTTAGCATCGATTATCGAGAAACATCTACCAAGGGAAACGCACCTTGACATTGTAGAGCTCGTGCTCGTTGTTACACCAAGCCGAATAGTAGAGATCATAGTCCTCGTGCACTATTCTCAAGCCCTTGTACGTATTATTCGGCATTCGAATCTGGCCCTTGCCATCTGCAACGATTCTGTCAGCGGCTGCAACGCTTTAGAAGCAGAATTGCTTGAACATACCGAAACCACCAAGAACATCCCCCTCGGCAATAGCAATGCCCCAATACTCCACAGCGACGTGCTCGTGGCGCTTATTTTCCTTGTTAGGCAGTGCGGGGATGGGAGTTCCGTCAAAATCCTCCCTGAGCTTCACGCCTGCGAATCTGAGCACCGTAGGAGCGAGATCAATGTGTGTCGTCACTGCATTCTCCACGGAACCGGCAGATATTCCTGGACCTCGAACGAAGAGAGGCACGCGAATATCTTCTTCGAAGCCACACTCCTTGCCAGGAGGCAGCCGGTGCTGACCAAGATGAAAGCCATTGTCAGAGCTGTAGATGATGTAGGTGTCGTCGAGCAGACCAGCGTCTTCCAGTTGCTTGGTCACCTGCTCCACGAGCTCATCAACACTCTGAAGTGTTTGAAGACGAGCGCGGTACCAATCATCGAGGTAAGCGACGGATGTTTCGTTGAGCTGAGAGAGCTCGCGAACCCAGCTCACGCCGCTGGGCTGGTGATCATTGTGAGTGAGTGCTTCAAGCTCAAGACTAAGGGCTACATACCGAGTCTGGGTTGAAGTTTTCTGTCCGAGGAACCTTGGCCCCTTCAAAGAGGTGAGAGTGTCTCTCAGTAGGAATAGGGATAGTCATCGGAGATTCAGGGGGCCGGTTAACAAGTATGGTCGAATGCGGTGCAATGGGAGCAAGAGCAACAAAGAATGGGTTCTTTGCATCAATTGCATCTTTGATTAGCTCATGCGCATACTCAGATATCAAGTCTGAAGTGTGCTCTCCCTTGTGGTGGACCGGTGCCTCCTTGTTACGCTGATAGATGGGGTTCAAGTAATCATACGTCCCGGGGTCAAGCAGAAAGTTAGTTCCAGTCCATCCTGCAGGGAATGGAGAATTGTAGTTGTCGATGGTGTGTGCATTGAAGAGCTTGCCCGTGTAGTACGTGTTGTAGCCAGCCTCCTGGAGCCAGACGGGGAGATAGTTCTCATTGAGTCCTTGGGAGACAAACTTGGGATATCCACCTTTCGTTTCTGTCAGTATCTTCCAACTCAGCTGTCTTCACTAGATTGGCTTACCATATGGTGGGTTTACATCCGTTACGTTTGTATTGTGAGGTTGTTTGCCTGTCCAAAGCGATACACGAGCTGGGCAGCAAATGGTTGTGGTGCTGAAATGGTTGACGAACGATGTGCCCTTGTCGATGATATGCTTCTTTAGTTTCGGCATATATGAGACAGAGTCTAGTACAGAGTCTTGGTCGTCGGTAAGGATAAAAACAATGTTCTTCTTGCCGCCATTGGCCTCATTTCTAGATGAAAAGATAGCCTGGTCTCTTGACACAGAACTCGACAATACTTGTGTGGGCAGACCAAGTAGAGAGCCTGCCAATAAGGCTGGCTGTAGCCAAGAAGAGGATCGCATATTTGAAATTATTTATCATCTCTATTGTATCCATAGCTCGCCGCTCCCTTTTCTATTCCTCAGAAAGCCACTCTGAGCGACTTTTTCGGATACGTCATTCCGAGGATCATGCCTCAGACTCTCTTAATGAGGCTTTAGATATGGTGTTATGCCAGGTCCCGATGGCGTCAATGTTAGTGCTTGTATGTAGCTCACACTACATCGTTAACATCTCCACTCCGAGGATGGAGATCCGAGGAACCTCGAGATTTAGCTTTGTAACATTAAGAACGGAGTTACGAAGTATAAATACGGATATTAATACGGCATTTGGGTAAGAAACCGCTCATCATAGTATCGTGGGCTGTTTGGTGTTGTTCTGGTCAAATGACGAAGGCGAATACGTACAAGGGGCAATGCTCTGGTGTAGGTGATCACGCCCTCTCTTAGTATTGTTATTATCAGATAGCGTTAGATAATGCGAGATCTGAGTTGATAGCAAGAGCCAATACACGACTTATCTTCCATGTTGGCACCCAGCAAGTCAGTGAGGTCTGGCCGAAACCGAGCTGAACTGAACTCTTAAGTAGGTTCGAGATTCGTCTCATAAGTTACCTTGTAGTTAGATATTGGGAACTATTTTTATATGGCAGTATTAAGATAAGAGTGTAACATGTATCTTTCTCGTTTGTATTCAAGGCAGTACATTAGTCAATTTGCAAACTATTCGCTCCCAGGACTGACAATTCTAAACCTGACTATATCCGCTGAAGTCAATCATCCTTTGCACACGATGAAACTAGACAAAGGCTACTCTTCTGTGCTCGTAGTTCATAATTACAGCATTCAAGCAGTATATATCGTCTCTTTGTACGGGCTCAAAGCTGAATAAGTCTTGTTTGAGTTGACCTCAACCGTGACCATGACTCTCCTTGACCCCAGTTCAGGCTTTGACCCTGTAGAAGAATGCAGCTTCTCATGTCTATCTCAAACTATTCTCTGGCGACTCTAAGGTATCATTCAGAATAGCTGCTGTCGAAAAGTCGAGGTGCCTGGCATGGCATTGAAACATGTTGTCTGAGATGCAGGTCCACGTTTTCCATCTACCATAGATCTCACTTGGATTTTCCATTTTTCGTACGAAATAGACCCCAACTATTATACCGTTGTTTACCAAAGCGTTAAATGAAGCACTTTCATAGGGTCCAACTCTCCTCCTCTTACAACGACAAGTAAAGCTCAAACACGACTCCAGAACTCCCTTCCCAATAAACCACATCAAATCCCTCCTCATATACCAAACAAAAACTGCAGAATCCAAAACTGCATCCCCAGTTTCCTATTTCAGTCAGAATAGTATCTCTTCAACCCAATGGCTCATAGTTTTCCGCTCTTTAAGGACCCCTAAAAAATGATTGGCTCTCATGCTCCCATCCTCAAACACCAACACATTCACTCACCACAGACAGACCTAACACGATGAAACAAGTGTTTTCGAGTATTTCTCTTTCTGGGGTCTTTCTTGGTCGTCAGGTGTTTTCGCGACGCGCGCTGAGGGCCAGTGGTTGTCGGCGCAACGCAGGCAGGACGAGTGTTGACTTGAGATATAAATGCATGTAGCAGCACATAACAACGAAACTCGACAGTCTTTTTCAGCGTGCTTTCTTGTTTCTTTCAATTTTTATAACACTATTATTACCTCCATCTCAAATATTAGGCTTCTCTCGTTTAAGTCTATATACTATCGTCAACTCACTATATCCCTTCACTCACCGCTTCAACACTACACTCTCTTCAACAACATCCAATCTTTTTCTACTCATCATGTCCAACATTATCGCCTGGCTGGTCCCTACTGCCCGCAACTCCCTCGCAGACAAAGCAACCCACCTCCCCTCTAACATCTCTCGCGCCGTCCTCACCACCTCCTCACCAATCCTCTCCTCCCACATCCCCAACCTGCTTGCCAGCCGTCCTCCTCGTGCCATCAAGCTCAGCTTTGACTCGGCTCCCAAGCGCCCTGGGTCCTTCGTGATCGGCTCTGACCCCATCACCTGCGACGTAGTCCTCCCATCGATGCCCGGTATCGACGCGAGACACTGCGAGCTGAGCTTCGACGCAGAGGGGCGTTTTGTGCTCAATGACTTTTCACAAGCTGGCACGCAAGTCTGGTATGACTGGGAGAGCAACGGCGATCAGACAGACTATACGTGGATACTGAGTTCGGGTGCGGAACATGGATTCCCGAGTATGGTACAACGCATCACAGTTGATATTCAAGGCGTGAGGTTCCAGATTGTTGTCAACGACCACTCTGCTGACTGGGATGCATACCACGACAAAGTTGAAGACTTTACACGACGGCCTTCATGGAGCCAGGGACTCTCTGCTGGCTGGGATCGAGGATCAATCACTCCAGTTGCGCCGCTGTTTTCCAACGCGCCTCTGTTTCAGCACATTCTTGTCAAGGCATTGGGTGATGAGCCCATCGGGGAAGTATATCTGTGGAACTTGGCTAGGCCATGGGAGCCTATGGTTAAAGCTGCCGCGTGAGCAGTCTTTTGTTTAGCACGTATCATGGTATTCGGCGTTTTGGTTTGGTGAATCTGTATATGAGTATTGGGCAGGATATGTCATGATATGAGCCTTGGTAGCAACAAGGCAGCGATCTTTTAGCATTAGCGTGACGCCTCTTGGCTTTTGGCAACAGTATTTATCATTAAATCGAGGTATCACACAACTCCTGGCTCCCTATGTCCCATGCTTTGCTTTTATAGATCCTCGGGCAGCGCCAACACCTCGCGCTTCTCTTCCTCGTTATCCTGCGCCTGCTCCTCTTCATCAGCGGCGAAGCGCGTCATGCTAAACTCGGGGATTCGTTTCTTTTGAACCCTCTGGCCACCTCGCTTGCCCTTTCGCATCTTGGCAGTCTCTGCCTCCTCGGCCACCACAGTCTTCTCGCCTGCCTTATCCAACATGGTACCCTCCAAGCTGAGGTAGCTTGTTTCGCCGCTGGTGCCGACGTCGAAGTTGCGTATCCGGAAGCGAATCTTGCCCTTAACCTTGTCGCCGTTTCCGTCGGCCCAGAAACCGGTGCTGTGAATCTGGCGAACAACGCCGTGGTCGTCGGCGGTGATGACTGAGGCAGACTCTTCGAAGCCCTGGGCCTCAGGAGACTCATTGGGAACCCATTTCCAGTCAGGCGGGAGTCGACGAGCCTCAATCGAAGCATTGAACTTGCCAAAACAGACAACGCCAATATGTCCTTCTGTCTGTAGGTTGACACTGCCCTCCATCCAGGCACCGCGGCTGGGCACGAAAAGATCGACGTCAGCTGTGATCCAGCCAAAGCCAACAGCGGCCTCACCCTTAGCCATGACAGTCGCCGGCGACTCATCATCTGTGGCTGCGCCAGCTCGACCAGGGTTCTCTCCAAAAGCGACGTTCTTATAGTCGAGAAGCACACCGCGCAGTGAAGGCACGTACTTGTTCTGGAGGTGTCGCAGGTGTTGGTACTGGCAGTTTGTCACTGGCTGCGCCCAGCCGATGGGAAAGAGAGGCTCGTAGAGTGACACGGTTTGGGTGAAGAAGGGGAATTGCGGGTTCGCGGGGATATCGGGCGGCTGGTAAATGTTGGATTTGGACTTGGATGGTTTGGCGGGAGATGCAACATCAACGTCCATGGCATCAGGGTCGGCGGGTGCAGTCTCTTGCTCAGGCTCTTCGACAGGAGCCTGAGCCTCGGTATTATCTGTCGCCTCGGTTTCCTTATGCTTCTTTTTATGCTTCTTCTTCTTCTCGCCATCCGCTACAGCTGGGGTGTCTGCTTCTTCGGTGGTCGCAGCGTCCGCATCGTGATGCTTATTCTTTTTGTGCTTCTTTTCCGACTTGGGCTCGTCTACAGCAGCAGGCTCACTCTCTGGCTGCGTCGCAGCATCTTCAGCATGCTTATCCTTCTTGTTCTTCTTCTTTTTCTTCTCGGCCTTTGCGTCGCTGTTGGGAGCTTCAGCCGCGGGAATCTCTGCTGCGACAACGCTCTTTGACTTTTTGTGTCTTCGTTCAGTGTCGGCAGCGGCGTCTTCTTCTCGAGCTCTCTTTTTCTCCTTTTTCGCCTTCTTCTCAGCCTTGGCGGCCGCGTGATCGATTGGCGCCATTGTTGCGTAGGCTTGTTGGCCGAGCTATCGCGGTTGTACGATGTTGAAGCCGGACGAGAAATTGTAAAAATTTCCTTATCAATTGGCTTATCGTCACCGAGCTCACCGAGTTCACCTAGTGGGGCCTCACCTGTCCCGACACGGCTGCGAATTACCCTACACTGAGTATTGAATCTTCATTTTTTGGCTCATGAGATCTTTTCGACCCTAATTCCCACTCAAATAATTGATTCTGTGCTTAATAATATACCAATAATGATTTAGCTCACTTCAGTAACTCCATCAGCTGGTGGATTGTCAATTTCTTCACTAAGTTGGGGTACATTGAAAAATAGCCTCACGAAATCCAATAATTTGGCTTCCGCTTCCTGATCACAAGAGAACGATGACAACATGTAAATCAGACCAATAGTGTGAAACCAGTCGAAAAAGTTGAGGTATTCTGATATGCTATCAAAACTTCGAAACATGTTCCGAAGCTGGTGGCTGCCATTATCAGAATGCAGTCATAACGCAGGGCTGGAGAATTAACTAGCTATCTATCTACCTGGCTCAGCGATGAGAACACACACAGTCAAAAAAAGACGAGAAACACCAATTCAAAGATACATATAACAGCCACAAGAATTGCCTCTCACCACTTCCAGCCACAGTCGAGTGCAGAGCCACGGCGATATGGACAATGGGGCTCTTCCTTGAGGATGGCTACCTTCATAACTACCTTCATAAGCGAGCACAATGTTAAGGGAATGATCGTCTTCATGGTCCACAATGAAACACTTAATTCTCTGACCTACAGGCGAGATCGAGAGCTCGTATTCCCCCAGACGAACATCAGTGGGGTTGATATACAGGAGTTCCCCTCGTGCATCGGAACGGCCCTTCAAACACCGGAGTCTCTGTGAACAATGCAGACGGGGGCCGAGTTTAATGTACCCCAGATATCAAGATCAAGATCTTTGTGGGTTTATGATTAGCATACATAAAACACGTGTAGCTTGCGTGTGTTGAATGGTGATCACAATTGATGGTCATGGTATGAGAACGAGAGAGGAAGGCAACAATATGGAGGGGCATGGACGAGATACTGAAAATTACAGCAGGGTCTTATCCTGTACGTCATCGGTAGAGTAAAATTCTATACTATCTGTGAGGCCGTTCTTGCTCGGAATCGCTTTTACCTGCATGAAGAAGGAATGTCAATGGAGCCGGTCTACGGCCTACAACCTCAACACCTTCGGCCACAGCGACTAAGCTGGAAGGTGAGCAGATTGTTCAGAGTCCGCTGTCGCTCTACTAGTCCTGCAGCCACCAAGATAAAGTCCTTATCAGTCGAATCACAATGGCCCATTCAACCTAAATTGCAAAGGGGGAGACTGACTCGAAGCTATACAGACTCTGTTATCAAGTCCAAGTGGATAACACTACAGTACAAAGCCTGCATACGTTTGCCCGCCGTCGGGCAAACGTACAAAACCTAGCATAGCGTATTGACGGCGTATATGACGGCGCCTGTGACGGTTTTTGAGGCGTACATAACGGAAGAATGTGATTAAGTCTCTGGGCCACAGCCGGTGGGAACAGTCTCGGGATCTGGGTGGCTGGGAGCGTTGAACTCTATTCCTATTCAAAGAGACTTTCTGGAAATCCATGGAGAAACATGGCAGAACGTTTGCTCAAGACGGGAGAGGGTGTCAATCAAGGTTGTCAACGGTTGATGGAGGGAGCCGATGATTGTAAGGGTCGTTTCAAACACCTAGACTGAGCTTGTCTTTGGTCAACGAAGCCATAGAGTTTCAGACTTTGAATCAGAGGCTTTTTTAAATCAAAGACAAGATCAGAGAACTTAATCTGTCAAAACCATGTGGTGGTGCCACGGCGGTGCCTCTTCCGCGATCAAAGTCTTGAAAAGGCTCACGGTCCGCTCTCCAAGATTCAGCCACCGACACTGGCCAAAACTTCCGGATGAGAGTGAGATACCTGTCCAATGGGAATTAGCAAAAGAATTTTCTCTTTCTTCTGAGAGCGGCCCACAGAAGACGTGCTGGATTTGTGAATGTGCATGGCAGTTGGGCGAGTGTGAGTGGGTTGCAAGTTGTAAGTGGCCATTAAACCAATTGTGAAATAGCCCCGAGCATCTGGAAATCCGCTAAAGTGCTTCTCTGAAAACCTTGAATTTTTAGGCCCCACCGCCATCATGAGAAACCCACAATGACAAGACATAAGCCATGAGATGGGAGAGAGAAAAAGTTGCGCACAGTATGAGGGCAAGAGAAAAAGATGGTCGGAGGGAGTGACAAAGAACTTGAAGCCTTGGCTAGATGGGTTGGCCAATTGGACAGACAGGAGTTCCAGCAACACTAACAAGATGACGAATACATGGGATAGCTATGATTCGTTATAGAGCAGTTGATAAGATGTCCTCACTCTGACATATGGTACAGGATAGTACATGAGACATGGCCAAATTGGCTTGTCCTACTGTGACGTGGCTAGGTATGTTGAGCTGGCTTGGCTGGTTATTGTGAATCCCTCCATCTCCAGTCAGAATATGTAGGTTCCCGTCAATAGATGTTTGTTTCTTCTCTTGAGCCCAATACAATAGAAGGCCACTCGGTAAAAGAAATGAAACAAGCTTATCGGCTTCCCGCTGCGTGCCGTAACTGGCGTTGCATGTCATCAGGTTAATCTGAATAACCCCGACTGCCCCAGTGCTTGGCAATCACGATCTTTACCAAGGTTCAGTTTCTGAGGCATCGGTAAATTTGAGCATGTATATGTCTAGGACTTTTGACCTGTAAGGCTCCGTTCAATGCTGAGTATCTTTGTTGCTGTTGGCTGCGTTCATCTGATCCACTGTTGCACAGCGTGAAACCTGAGGCATTTGGCACCTTTTTTTTTTTTTTTTTTTTTGCTTCTGTAGTACCGCTATTCACCATTTTGGACGGTGCCCGCATGCGTACAGTATCACAGTGTCAGTATCTTAGGTTCCAGCTCAACCGCGGCGCGGCGTTACTGTAGTGCAGTGCAGAGTTTTTCCTCCGTTTTCACCCTCCGTCTCTGAGGTTTAGTTCTTTGGCTGGGAAACGGAGCGCGCGACTTGACTGCAACAACAATCCACTCACACGCTTGACTCAAAGACTCAAAGACATGTCGACCGATCGGATCGAATGCGTCAAGAATGTCCGCCTGCTTTGGCCATGTCATGTTTCTGCCGCCCTTCCTCTCCCCCCATTGAACATTGAAACACGAAACATTAGACAAGGGTTGCTCAGGTACAGAACAAGGGATGCCCAGCGCGGCTCAGGCACAGCGTGGCATCGCCCCAGGCACAAAACCAGTCAGGACTCATGCCACGACACCTTTAGCGTGGATCATGGCGCTCCAGGCCCTTGAGTGCGTGCGTCTGCCGCCGTGCCGGGTCCCTGACTAACGCACCGTGCCTGACATTGCAATCCAGCTTTGAGTTATTTTCTTGCTAGGCCACCTGTAACTGGCTGTCCATGGGTCTGCCACCCTCTTTCTTCTCGTCCGGTACCTACACCCATGTATCTTCCGTCGGCAACGTGCCGGGCGGGTCTCAAGAAGACGGAACGACGACAACAAGATCCAAGGCACCGTCTCTTGAACTAGTGACATGCTGTCGCGAATCATGGACAGACTTTCTTTCTTGACTTGACTCTGACTAGCCTGACTCTGGGGTCTGAATGGGTCCCTCGCCCAAGTTCCACTTCTATCCAAGCACCCAAGCAAGCGGTCTCTTTCTCGGCGACGTCCATTCTGTTTCGCCTCGATGTAGTCCAATGCACGCATGCATACGCCTGGCTTTGTCCTCGGGGATACACACGCCTTGCCCTGACAGTTCCCCGAGATCGACGTGGACGTTGTGGAGGACAGGACAGGACACTCCCGCTCCCCTCACATCTATCCCATTTTCATGTATATAAAGTCAATCCCTTCCACCCCAGATGTAAGCTCTTTCTTCTGCACCACACTACACTCTCTTGTGAGATTCCTTCCTTTTTTCCAAAGCTCCTTTCATTCACTCGGCTGGCCGTCGCTCCAGACCTAGATCTGAGATCAGTCCTTTCCAACAACAACAACCTCACTTGTCCACTCTTTTCTTCTCTCCGCCGTGCGTTGAGATAAAACAAGTCGAGCCAGTCTCCAACTTCACAAGTATATACATACAACCGTCAAGATGTTCACCAAGTTCACCACCATCCTTGCCGCTGCTTCGGCTGCCCTGGTCTCTGCCGGCCCCATCGCTCGAGGCGAGTCCGGCTCTGCCAGCATCACTCCCCACGACATGTACTCCAGCAGCATTGGAGTCCTTGGCTGCAAGATTGACACCAACCGCGTTGCCTACTGGCCCGGCTCTGTCGACTGCAACAACATCTGCGTCAAGGTCTCCAACGAGGGTCGCTCTGTCTACCTCCTCAAGATTGACTCTTCCGGCGGTGCCCACGACATCTCCTACGATGCCTGGAACTACCTTGGCTTCGGAAAGTCTGCCTCCAAGGACCCTCAGCAGGGCGGTGGCATTGCCATGAACTACGAGTACGTCCACGCCTCCAAGTGCAAGGACATCCTCGACAACGGCAAGCTTCCCCTCGCTGCCGCCAACTCGATGAACTACGTCGCCTCTTGCCTCAGCGAGCCCAAGAGCTGGGTCGCCCAGAACTACCAGCTCTACAACATCAACGACCCCGTCTGCAAGCACGGTGTCAATGAGAAGTGCCACCTCAACCTCGCTGTCAGCAACCAGCCTGAGTGCCCCAGCGGCCTGGGCGCCGTCAAGGAGCTCGACCTCAAGGTCGAGAACATCCTCTACGGCTCTGGCAAGAAGGCTGCTGCCCTGTGAATTGGCGCAACATTTATGTCTTACAATGTCATGATGATCACAATAGAAAACCGCCGCCCTAGCAACTGGAAGCAAAGCAGGGGGCGTGCCAATCGCTACGAACGATATGAAACGAAAACCTTTGGAATGATACACAGGATACAGGATAAGGGAAAAAGGATTGTTTTTTGTTTTTACATTCACTTCATGTATATACTTGATGGAATTCAAATCCCACACATTACTCAATGCTCTTGTCCATAATCGTAAACGCTCGAGTCGTCTGGTACTGTCTCATACCACACGTGATAAGTTTAGCACCTAAAGTCTCGAGATCTTTGCCTCTTAAGCTCGAACCAACCAGACATTGTCATAGTACTTTGCACATTTCTTTGTCTTTCTTTGTTTTTTACCTCCTGGTTCCTGAATTCTAGGTTAAACTATCAGCAACCTAATCGAAAGGCTGTTGCTAGAGCGATCTATGACAATCATACATACCCAATTTGGTCATTCGATAGAGTTCTCAACAGTATCGTGTGGCATTCAACACTTATCCAACCTCTCAATTAACCTTGTTATTAAAAATGGCTCTTTGATCGAATCTCTTTCGGTCAATTGGTAGTATTACTGTATTTCTTGTTACTATCTTTAAAGCCGTTCAATGACCCCTTCACTTGAAGGCTTACACAACCCCTCCTTTCCCCAACCTCCTCGACCCTTGCTTCAGCCCCCCTTACTCGGAGGCTTTTCACAGCCCTATGTACCGGTTTCAGCTCTTGTACCTTTTTTACCCTTGCAAACCTTCTCTTGTCTCCTTTCCCCTTGCAATTTCATGTCTGCACTGTATGAACCCGCCGCGTCAAAGAACACTGACCAGTCGGAATCGCAAGCCACGTGCAGACAAAGGATCGAGGTGCAGTCGGACCGGCAGGGATCTCACGTCCGGACAAAACGTCATCTTGCCTTCACCGAGATCGAATTGCTTCGCTGGCTCTGCAAGCGCTTTTGGGCTGAAAGACTTGGCCAGATGGTCCTGCTCATCAAACTTTACCGCACATAAAACAGACATGGTTCCTACACCGCATCTCGGCAGTTCAATCAGGGCGCGTATCAGAGTGTGAGTTTTGGGTGACATTCGCAGCCCAGCTGCCGTGTACCTAAGATCTGGGGTCAGGGGGCTACGTGTGCGGCCCGCATGTTGAAACAGGGGATAAAGATGAAAGAAAACGGCTGCATCGTCCCCTGAGCTGAGTTCTGCCACGGCGGTTAGAATGTGCTCTCCATGCGTTAAGGCTGTTTCATCCTTTGTCTAAGGTGCGGGCCATCAAGTGACTTGTTCATATTGACATTGAAGTAAAACGCAGCTTAGCAGATGAGGCGTTGTCAGTCTAGCTCACGATACTTATGAGGGCGTCATGTGAAAACGGCGAGGCGACCGTTAGATTACTTGTAAACGGTTGTGTTCTTGGCATCCCATGTTGAGAAACTAGCCTACCCTGGACATTTTGAATTTTGACAGTCAAGGTGCACGATTCTACCAATAACGAGGGCATTGTTTCCTATAATTCAGACATGTTTCTACCACGAAGTTTTGTCAATTGTGATCTCAATTGTTTGGCAAGGTGTCAGTAGGTATTGGTCTTACCTTATTGTCGCGCAAAACAAGAGCGATAACCTCATGGCGAGCTTCATCTAACGGTCACGCAAAACCTTACCAAGTAACATCGCGATAATCACATAGCTAAATGTAAAAGAATGTCCAGCATTATACTTGCTGACTATCCTAATCATAATTAGGTAGACATTCATCATGCTTGATAAGTAAACCGACGTTTACCTTAATCGAAGCGGATTAATATCCGCATTGTGATTCCAGAGCCAGACTGATTGGTTGATTGGAAATGCTGACAGAGACTCAACGGTGCCCCACCCGCCGGGCCTCGGCCGCATTCACCGAGGTTCTGTGGAAGATATTCGTTTCCAAGTACTTTGTAGCAGATATTACGGACATGTGAAGTGGTATAGGTAGTCATAAATGTCTCTGTCATGGCCTATAACCAGGTATAGAAAGACTCTGTTATCATCAACTGCTATCATAAGAGGCAGAACCTTAATACCGAAAAACCGGATACAATGGCTTAAAGGGTCCAGTCGACCCGGCGCGGGATATGCCAGCGCGCGCGACGGAATTGCCGTAGAAGAAGATGACTAATGAGTCAACCCGCATTTTGCACCCTTGATTCAAGCAAACCCCACCAGTCATGGTTCCGCAAACTATCGCCATACACAGAACTGCGCTATTCAATTGCCCATTGCTTCCACACGACAGACGACACACGACCTATCTGCATACTCGCCAGCTGTCTCGTAATATTTCTGAAGTTGCGAATATACTCCCCGCCGCCCGATGCGCATCTAGCGACCACTGCCGAGACTGCGACACCTGAACCCCTCCTCCAAAAAACCGATCGCGGAGCCGACCTTTGCCCGCCTCAAGCCAGAACATGCCGTCTGATACCATGTCAGGCTCGCCGGCGGGCTCAAGCTCTGCTCTACCGTCTTTCTACTCTCCTAAGACCGAAGCTGCCGATGCACCCACCTCTTCGCACAATGAAGCTCGCGGCCAAGGACTTGAACAATCTATAGGCGCATTGTCACTCTCCCCCGCCTCCTCCACTCC
>JAATHB010000357.1:0-52302 GCA_014822075.1 Fusarium buharicum | reverse complement strand
TTCTAGCTGTATAGTATGTTGTGCCGCTCGCTTGTCTGTGCCGCCCGCTTATCGTGTACGTTACTTATAATAAAGGATATCATAAGATAGTGGCCCTATTGTGTTATAATAGTCTGAGGATAGTCCTAGCAGTAAAGTCAATTTGAACTTGGAAACGGCCTTGTCGAGGAAAGCGGGATCTTTGAATAAGTAACTTTGAAAAAAGCTCCGAAGTAACGCGGTCAACACGAAGGAAAAACAAGCCAGCCAAGCTCATTGTGATGTTAAACAAGTACTTTGTTCTAGGTAGTGACAATTGAAAATGGGTTGGAGCGGGCATTGAGGCTTTTTCGGTTGTTTTCTTGATGCTCTAGTTCGGGTAGCGCCTGCTCGTCCCAATTGATTTCTTTTTCAATAGGTAACTAACAAGGGATAAACAAACAGTCAGTCACCGGCGCGCGCGGGGAAGAAAGCGTGACACAAAGCTAAAGTCGCACCTGCTTCAGTAATCTGCATCAGTTTACGCATACCTAATTTTGGAAGGAACCATATCAACGTCTGAGATCAGGCAATTGTTCAGTTCGTCCCTTCTGTTCTCGGGGTAAGTAAATGACTGAGGTGGTGACTAGGAAAGAGCGATTCAACAAGGGTCACCTCTCTTAGCGTCGCGAACCATCACCAGTCAAGTTTAGCAGGTGCAAGTCAGAGAGGAGACTCGGAGCCCGTGAAGGAAGGAAGCCCCCCAACCAACCAATCAAAGCGCGCAGCCTTCCCCCTCTGACCCTCAGGCATCGCGGCTCAAAGGACCCAGACGAAAGCCTCGTCCGCCTTGAACCTTTTATTTTCCCCGTCTCCAGGTTCCCTCCAACGGCCATTTCTTCAAGAAAACACCCGGCACCCCCGGCGCGCCCTCCGCCGAGACCCCTCGACGACAGCGCCAGACCCTCGTGAGTGTGAGGTGAGGGCGAGAGCGAGAGCGAGAGACGAAGGAGCTGGTCGCACGAACTAGCGATGACTTCGTCCGTTGCTGCTGGCCGCAATGGCCATGGTCTGCATGACAGCCTGGGGACCGACCGGGAGCCCCAGGTCGCAAATGGAATCGCGAGACCAACTTCTCCAGCTGGCCCTGCATCCAGTGCGACTGCGATAGCGACTTCGACTGCGACTGCGACGCCAAAACCGACATCACAACAACCGCAAACGCCTGCGAGCAACAGCGACGACCGCGACTCGAAAACTGCTGCTTCTGCTGCCCCGGCACCTGCTTCAAATTCAACCGCTACTAACGATGTTCCTTCTTCGACCTCGGCTGTAACCGCCGATTCATCAACAGCAACATCAACATCCGCGCCTCCCTCGACTGCCGCCGCAGCACCCGCCCCGGTCCCTGCTTCAAAATCATCGCCAGAAGCGACCGCTGCTGTACCTAAATCCTCAACTCCTAACCTAGATTTGGCTTCTTCCTCGACGACAGTACCGGTTTCACAGCCTCCACCGTCCACACCTCCGCCGCCCTCTCAACCAGTTCCAAGCGCAGATGACAGCGCACTAACACAGCAACAATCAGAGGCGCCTTCAAATAACCAGGTCTCAGCTCCCGTCAATGTCGACTCTGGCCATCAACCGATGCCTGATGCCCCTGCTCCGAGCGACGGAGCTGCAATGTCAAGCTCAAACCAGGCCCAACAATCCACTCCTCTACAATTGCAGATGCCGGCAGACAACTTGACAGAACATTTTGCGCCTTCTACTCCCTACACTCCGGCAACCATGCCTAGCCTTAACCAGCACGCATATATGATGATGGCCTTAGCTACAATGTCAGGCGCTCCTACTGCCATGTCGCCTCCTCCCACAGTCACTCCAGCTCAGGTCACTCTGCCTAACCCGATAGATGAGTCTTTTCATGATCTCGCTCCAGAGAACTCAACACACCAAGCAGACACCGACAAGGCGCTTGAATCTTTTGCGCGCATTGAATTTGCCGACAGTGTCTTCCAGATGACCACCTACTCCGTCATCATTGGACGAGATCAACGCGCTCTGGTGCAAGCACGCCGTGATGAAAAGCGCGCTGAAGACTACAGGCGCCGGGTTGAGGAAAATGCCCGTATAGGTCTTCCACCGCCTTCCCCCATTCAGCCAGATCGAAGCAAGTTTAGCAAATCCTATGTCAGTGAAGAGGGAGGAATGTTAGGCCCCGAATCAGACCCAGAGGAAACCCCTCGGCCAGCAAAGCGACGCAAGACAAGTACTCAAGGCTCATCACAGAACGACAACGATGAAGCAGCAGCACAGGCACAGGAAAACATGATTTCGAATCGACAATATGTTTCTCATACCCCTGGTGCTGCTGCAGTAGACTTGACTTCATTACGTCCATCGCCTTGGCATGTTCCCTTTATCGCTATTCACTCGCCAGGTCCCGATATTGCCTCTAAGACCAAGGCAATCTCCAGGAATCATCTCAAGATTGCGTACAATCAAGACAAGGGCGTTTTTGAGGCCATTCCCATGCACAAGAATGGTTTCTTCCTCGAGGATGTGCACTATAACAGCGACAAGGTCGTGTTGCGATGTGGCGATCGACTGCAGATCAAGGATGTCGACTTTCGATTTCTCATCAACGGGGTTGAACGAGGGCGGACAGGCGCTGAAGAAGATGTGGAGGAAGAGTCTGCAGCAGCGCTCAAGAAGCGACATGCCCAAGGAGGGAAGGAGATGAGTTTCGATTTTGAATCGCATGGCAACGCTGAGGTTCAGGATACGAGTGATGAGCTGTCTGAGGTGGAAAGCCCACCTGAGTCTCCCGACTTTAGCGATGAAGAGGACGCTAAAGTCGAAGAAGCAGAGGCAATGGAGACGATGGAGGCGGAAGCAGAAGCCGAGACAACAGCAGATGTGGACGCAGACGCAGATGCAGATGCGGACGTGGAGGCGGAACTGGATATGGATATGGATGTGGATATGGAAATGCCAATGCCAGAGGCAGAATCGGCAATCAAGCAAGAGGGTATGCTCGATCCACACCAGGATCATCTAATGCCTCAGATACCCAAGAAAAGAGGGCCAGGCAGGCCACCCAAGAATGGGATCATGTCGAAGCGAGAGCAGCGGCTGCTTAAGAAACAGCAACAAGAGATCGCCAAGAAGACTTTGCCACAGGCACCTCCAATCGAACCTCCCATCAAACGCAAGGTTGGGCGGCCCAGGAAACACCCTCTACCCGAGGGCTCTGAGGAGCGGCCAGAGAAGCGCAAATACAAGCCTCGCAAGCCCAGGGAGGATGGCGCCGAAGGTTCAGATGCAGAGAGGCGCGCGAGAGAAAAGAAAGAGAAGAAAGCCCGGCCAAAATCTCCTCCGCTGCAGCTCAACATGGACGACTACACAGCGGAGCAGCTCCAGAAACCGAACAAGAACTATGGCGTGCTCATCGACGAGACACTTACAGCAGCCGGTCCAGATGGGCTCACTCTCAAGCAGATCTACAAGCGAATCTGCCAAAGATATCCTTGGTTTCATTTCCACACAGAAACCAAAGGATGGGAAAGTAGTGTGCGGCATAACTTGATTGGGAACGAGGCTTTCAGGAAAGATGAGACAACCAATCTCTGGTCTCGAGTTCCGGGCGTTGAACTCGATGCTGGAAAGAAGAGAAAGGCGTCTTCACCGGATCGTGCAGCAGCTCAGGCATATGGCCAATATCAATATCCATACAACGCTGCCCAGAATATGGCTCCCGGTGCTCCGGGATACCCCCCTGGACAAGCACCTCCAGGCTATCCAATGCCAGCATACACTGCACAACAGAACCAGCCAGGGCGACCAGTGCAGCCTTACGGGGCGTCTGCATCACCCCCGGCACCAGGACAGCCAGTCCCTGCAGCAGTGGCATCACAACCACCGGCTCCAGCACAGCTACCACCAGGTTATGGTCCTCCGCCAGCCCCTGCTCGCCCGCAGCTTGGAGTACCTCAACAGGGCACCTACAGCTCGCCATATGCACCACGGCCACCTCCCCCAGCAAACCCTCCTATCAAGAGCGAGGATGGGCATACCAATACTGTCCCTGTTTCTGCTGCCCCTCCTGCTGCTACTGCACCTCCTGCTCAGCCTCAACAACAACAGCAGCAGCAGCTTCCTCCTCCACCTCCACCTCCGGCGGTGGCCGCTAAGACCGTGTCTGGAGCTGCATCAGTACAACAACAGCCTGCTGCTCCTGCGAACCGTGCACCCTCTGTACCAGCAACAGCTGCCCCAGCCCGACCTGTTATTGAGCCCAAGTTACTTAATGCCGTTGTGAACCTCAAGAATGGCATGATCGGAAATCTCAAGAGGGCCCGTAACCCTAAGGCTGAAGTGCTAGTTTGGTCGGCGATCAATCGCTGCTTTGGCCTCAAGAAGGATTCTACCGAGAACGATGCATTGGAGTCCATATGCATCAAGGGTATCCACCAAGTTCTCGATGGATGGCGATCGAAGAGTCCTACACCTGGCCCATCTTCTGCTTCTCCCTCGGCTACTGAAGCACCACGGTTTCTTGATCCCAAGGTCCTCGTCTCGCTCACAGGCTTTAAGGACCACTCCATCAAAGCCCTTAAGCCCAAGCTCGGCGAAGCCAAAGCGGAGGCAGTCGCATTGTCCGCTATTGACCGGGTACTAGGACTAGCAGACGCCAGTATCGTGCCACCGCCTGGCGAAGGTGAAGCCGTTGGTAACTTCGAAGGTGTTGAGCAGCATCTCATGAAGGGTATACGTCAGCTTCTGACGGGCTTAAACCAAAAGTTGCCTGGGTCATGATTGCGCAGTATTGCCATTTGCTCACGATAGTTGCTCTATCCATTGCTTAACGGCCACACTCGACTCGGACAGTAGGATAAGAAAGAGACAGGAGACAGGTAGAACAGGGCACAATGCTTTCAATGGCGTTTTGGACGGTCTAACGACGAATACGAACCAGGGGCGCTGGATGTGTTGTTATATCAAGGCTGTGCCGCTCCAGGCATGGACTGACTGTATGGTACGGTATATCTTTGTTGGACTTTTTTTTATCATGACGGGTGCAGGGGTACATGTCAAGCTAGAGGGTTGACATGATAAAAGGATATGGAGTTTCTTATTGGTGGTATTCCATTTCATTTTTTCCCTCTCCACCTTGTCTCATATACCTCTAGAGCAAGCGATCGACTTAACCAATCAAGCATTTATCATCAACGTTTGCATATTCCATGCGTGAGTGTGTGTTACTCAGACTGCTCAAACTAACTTGGGCCTCGATGAGATCTTTCTGTTCAACAGAAGTTCTCACAAGTCCAGCGGCTTAATTAAAATTGATTCGTTGTCACCAAGACAAAGATGACCTTCTTTTCACATTACAACCACAATAAAAGAAGATTTGAAGCCGCTAGTATGTACCCCGTCCAGAAAACCCTTCCCTTTTTCTCGAGTCCAGCAAATCACCCCGAAGCTCCATACTTGGCAACAAGAGCCGTCTTGGTCATCGTCGTCTTCTTAAACATGTCATTCTTGTTCATATTTTTGAAGCCGCGGGGCTATATAGTCTCCGCGGCTACAGGCATCAGAACTTCTCCCCTTCCCCATAATCGTTGCCGTGTCTTGTTAGAATTTCCCGTTTTCCCTGCGCCAAAGGTATCAAATAAAAAAGAAAAGAGGATTAAACTTCTATAGGAGAATGTGGGGTGGAAAGAGGAGTAAAAGAAATAATGGCAGGGAAAGACCAGGAACGCCCTCACACCAGTTGAAAAGATACAAAGGTCAAGTCGTTAGCAGGGCCTTCAAGAAGCATGTGGGATATCTTTGTCATCAAGGCTTGCTTGGCCTTCTTCAGCCTTTTGGCCTCCTAACTTGTCGACACCGGAAACGCCACTGTCGGCTTCATCAAACGAGATGCCCAGGCCATTGGCTTCCTTTCGGCCCGTGCCCGTCTCTTCTTCGGCCCCTTCCTCGAGGTTCATCAGGGCCGGTGGGCGATGACGCATCTGCTTGGCCTTGGAAAGAGAAATCGTCTTTTGTTGGTAGGTTGTGGTGATGGGTTTGGTATCGTCGCGATCAATCGTTGCCTTCATCAGAGCCGCCATCCACAATCGCCCTTGCTTCAGATTGGGCACAGCAAAGTAATGGACGGTTGGTTTGGTGAAGTTGACGGCTCTCGAAAGGCCGGCTCGGGGAGGTACCAGTTTGAAGATGAAGATAGAATCGTCTCCCTTCTCCAAATCTTCGGCGTCGTTCTGGCTTGTAGGCATTGTCTGACCTCCCAGACTTGTGATGGTAGCATGGAGTCCTGTCAACTTTTCATTATCGGCCGGTAGAACCCGGTGGAATGAAATGTCAATGAGTCCCTTTTCTTGCTCATCGTCTTCAGAGTAGTAGTACGCCAGCCGTCGTCCTTTGAGGACGAAGTAACGTGGCTTCCATGTTGTCATGAGATTGGAGCTCTTTTTCCTCATCCAGCCACTGTAGTCAGCATCTTTGCTTGCCTCCTTTGGAGAAATCTTGAGTAAGCCACGGGTGTAAGCGCTTGTTTCCTTCTTGCCCTTCTTTCCACCTTTCTTGTTAACTTGATTCACAGGTGTGCCGGGGCTCTTGGCAGTATCGGGAGATTCGAGATCGAAACTGGCTCCGCCTGATGGTGTCGTCGAGCCAGTTCGCGCGGGTGAATCTACTATGATATCCTTGCTTGATGAATCTGTGGGAGTTGAAGCCTTGGACCGATCGAGGCTCAGGTTGTCAGATATGGCTCGCATGCCCTTGCCTCCAGCCAGAGCAATCGGTTTATTAACCATTGAGGAGAGCCAATCCGAGTTGAAGCCTTGGTGCCTCGCCGAGGCAGGTGATGCGGTTGAACGAACTGATCCAACTGAAGTGTCCAACTTTGTGACGGTGGGCGACGGAACTTCGTTGGGTGGCGGCATGTTCATAGTTGATTCTGAGGCAGCCGACGCAGTCCTCCTATGGGCGCCTGGCTGAATACCATAGTATTTCTGGGCTGCTGAAGAAATGCCTCCCTCTGCAATTGACCCCACGCTTCCAAACCTTGACTGTCGTGCCATGGCTGTGGCACTCCGAACCCTTTGCTCGTCCGCATAACTCGATTTTCTTGACTCGACACCACTATCACGCTTCCGCAGCAAATTCCTCTTCCTTCCATCCACCTCTGTTCCCGAGAAATAGCCTCGATCTGCATCAACAGAAGAGTCCTGAGGGTCAGCACCTGGTGGACTAAGCAAGTCCTGTAGACCAGTTGAAGAAAGGGGGCGTTGTGGGGGTTGAGAATAAGCGTTGCCCAGGGTCCAGTTTCGGTCAAATGATGGCTGCTTCTTATGTGTCGCCTCGCTTCCGGGGAAAGTACCCGTATTTGTGATCCTAGGAACAGGGGCTGGTCCGGGTGCTGGCCCAGCGGCAGCATTGCGAAAGTCGGTAGACGAAGAGTGTCGGCGCGAGTGGTTCAGTTCCCTTATCGACGCTGCAGATGGTCTCTTGATGTGACTTGTGCGATTGGGATTTTCTTGTGCTTGCGATCCTGCGAACGTTGGGGATGGCTTTGGAGTGTTCTGCGAAAGAGAAAGTCGCCTCGTCTGGATAGAAGTCGGCCGATTGGTCAACGTATTTGCTCGACTTCTTGATCGTTGACCTTCCTCTGGACCATCGCTCCCATAAGTCTGCGTCGTCCGTCGTGTCTCGAGACCTTGGCCGCCGACTTCATCTTGGAGGGCCTTGATCTTGTGCCAAGTCTTCAGTCGTCGACCAACAGAGCCAAGGTCGAATGCTTTGATAAACAGTGAGCTCTGGTCCATACCGAGAAGAACCTCCCCAGAAATCTCTTGATCTCTAAAGACTTCACAGTGATGCTTCTCAACTCCCGACGTAAAAAGATACTCGGCGACATCATCTGGAGACCACGACTCGACCTCACTTCGGCTATGAAATTCCTCTTCTTCTTCGTCGGTTTCTTCGCCTTGGATGTACGACGCTCGTTGATCAGGATGAGTGCTGCTATACTCGCTCCCAGAATCATTCGCTATTGCTCGGAGACCACCATTGCTCGCTGGAGATCGCAAATCGGTAATATGTTCATCGATAACAGTAAGTGTTTCGTGCAAAACAGGACTATCTGAATTCTGTGTCGTCGTGAGTTGGCTTAGAGCGGGCAATGTAGGCGGTTCGCTTGACACCAAGGAGGATTCGGATTTGACATTGTTCAGAGGTAGTGTTACAGGGTTTCGATTCAGTGTTTGTGGTTCGGGTTCTTCTCTCGCGGCCGTATCGACGCTAGCTGAAGCTCTCGAATCTTGGGGCTGCTCTTGCTGAGGAGCCTGGGGTTTGGAAGCGCTGAAAGTGCTCGTAGGAACATTTTTAGGGGCCGGTCTGGTGTAAACTGTGTAGGGTCAATTGTCAGTATTCGCGAGAGACTGATGAATGGTGTGTGCAGACCTTCAGGGAAGAGTCCACTATTATTGTTGGTCAAGTGGCGACCTAGAAACCAACCGTCGCCGAACTCGTCGTCTCGTTCTATTAGTTCAACACGATCGCCCTTTGCGAGGCTTAATTCATCGGAGCTTCTCGCCTGAAAATCATCTACGAGATGGGGAAAGGCATCAGTATCAACATGATATTGTAGAGCAGGAGCCGGAGATCAGAGGGCAAACTTACGTATCACAATCAAGGTGTCGCCAACTTCTGGCCTTAAAGGCCCTTCGTTAGGGCCTCGTGAGGCCATGGTGTGATGGAACGATGCGCTGGTGATGGTTGAGGCGATTAAGTTGATAGTGGACGGTTGAGGCCGTGGAGGGAGGAATGGAGTGGCAGTTTAAGGGCGGTTGAAACTCTGCCGAAGGGTGGCGCGGGACCGAGGGCGATAGTTAGTGATAGGTAGGTAGGTAGGTCAATAGCCAGATTGAAGGGAACACAGATTGTGATCCGGCTTGTTTGCCATCCACCGAACCAATAGCCCGTAGCCGTATTGCCAGAGCTGGGGGTTCGGTTGGTTCAACTCTCAGCAGCGAGAGGGCTGGAGATGATGAAGATGTGTAGGTTAGGTTAGGTAGGTAGGTTAGGCGCAGTACCTACAGTAAGTATGTAGTACTCCGAGCTTGAGGAGACGGGACCTGTGGCTGCGGTGGTGGTGCACTCGAAAGGTGCGCTAAGGTATTGAATGCTTCCAGGTTTGCTGGGGTGGAGCGGCGGTTGGGGAGGCGGAAGAAGGTCTGCGTGGTCCCTGGACAAGACAGGACAGGACAGGGCGAGGTGTTTTTAGCGTGGAAGGCTGCGATTGGTGGGACAGAGGTTGTTCATGACTTTTATCAGAGGCTGTACCTAGGCTTGAAGATTCAAGGATAGGTATTTGAGAGGCGACTAGATTAGCAGTAAGTATCTGTTGACGAAAGTACAAGACTATGAGTTGGATGCTAAAGGTGCGGGCTTTCGGCAATTGTATGGCTTGTTGATCAATATTTTGCTGCTTCAAAGGTACATCGGCCTCTCCAGCCCAGGGCAGGGTGTCACCGGGATTTGGGGGATGCAGCAGCCAACCTTTCAAGATGCTATTTTGGGATGTACTGCAGAGTTGTAATGCCAGCACAGCGGGGACTTGACAAAGCAGAGAAGAGTCGATGGCTACTATGTTGTAATAACTTTCAGTGTCGTTCTTTCAACGGGCCCTTCGCTCAATTTGCAGATGGGGTAGGCATAGATCGGTTAATTCGAAGAGCCGACTACTGGAGTTGCTGATGCAAGGTTGAGAAGACGAGAAGTGGTACAAGTGCCGAGTGAGGGTGACGCAACAAACCGGTGATAATGCCCAACTTGAACCTAGGTTGAGGATGTCGAATAATCAGGGTATGGCACGTTTCTTTTTTCAATCCTCCCCTTTTCATCTCTCTTTCAATAGGTGGTGAATAAGTGTTGATAACGTCTTGGGAGTGGCAATCACAAGATTAACGAGAAATCCGAAAAAAAAAAAAAAAAAAGGTTGTTGGAAAAGCCCCGAGCTATTCCTGCCGCATCTATGAGTGTAGGTAGATCTACAAACCTACCGATAATGGTGCCACAGGGCAGAATTACCTACCTACCTTAGGTTAGTAGGTACCTAGCGCCTTGGTACTTACCTTAGTAAGTAGGTACTAGATATCCAATCTTCCTAAGACCCAATAAGAGCATCGTAAGGCTCTATAATAGCATTCGTAAAAGAATTTACATATTAGTACTTTATCGCATGGGCGTTATAGCTATAACACACTGAACTGAATGGGCAGTAATATAAGCCATATAGTTCTGTAACCATATACCAGTCTTTATTTAGGAGAAATCTGATATGGATGATATTGTGCAAGGGCGTGCTTGTGTCACCACCACCGTATAATCTCGGTTACCTGCGTCCCCCATCAGCAACAGGTATCTGTATGTATGTTGACTGTGTTACTTGATAATCCCTTGCGACGGATATATAAGCGGATACACATCCATACACTCAAACAAGTATTCTCTAGCAATGAGGGAAACCGTCCGAGGAGAAGGAAGCGATCAAGTAGAAGGTCCGAGCAGGTACCTCATAAGAAGGCTGTTTCAGTATCTCGTTAGAATCAACCTCACAAGGAAATCATTTCTCAGTCATGAACTAATATATCGTTCTGAATTCAACAGTCTTTTAACAAGCGCCAAGATCATGTTCTTCCCCACCATCCTCAAACACTCATATAATACCATGTACGGATAGGGTCCATGGCAATCCAATCACAGCAAGCTTCACAAGCAGGCAACAAACAGAATGCTAAGACATGCTGATGGAATAGGCCAGACGATGCAATGCCCCGCCAAACAACGGGCGTCTATCGGGTGACTGCTGACGCTGGTGCAGATGCAGATGCAGATGCAAAAGCTGGCGCAAATGAAGGTTGGGCGCAAGTAGCCTATTACTGTATGATTGGTGATTATTTCTTTGTTTGTTATAACGCCCTTGCTTTATGGCGGTTTCCCCTTTGTTAACCCAGCAGCCTAAAGTACCTAGGTAGAGCGTACCTAACTACACATTTTTGAGTACTAAGGTAGTTGTTGTTGGTCGCCATTGCTATTACTGTACCTACAGTACTAAGGGTGTTTTGTTTCCAGGGTTTCTCCGTTTGTCTTCAGCCAACATCGTTTTCATTTTCATCACCCATTTTTCTACCATCTCATTCCACCTCGCTCCATACTTCACCTTGACTGTTACAATTTTCTGCTCTCGGTTGAACTATAAAAATCATTTGTCATCCTTCTTCATCTCTGTTGGCTAGTCTTCTCACTGCTCACTGCGACACTGGGCTGGGCTGAGCTGCTGCTGCGATTACTGATACGCCGCCTTTGCGCATTCAACTTGCTAAACCATGATTGACCTTGCGGCCCTCGACTTTAGAAAGCGACGACGTTGAGCATGATTCTGGGGGTAGTATGACATCCAAATAAATGATCTGCGCCCAGGTTCCGACTGCGACTTTCTTCAGAACCTTACTCACACAGGGGAACAAAGGTCACCAACAGCGGGCTCCCAACATTGACTTAGAACTACCCAACACACCATCGATCTATGAAATGCCACAGACATCTAGGCCGAATCAGTCGAGGGCTGCCATCCCTCCTCCTGATTCTCAACAGATCGCTTCCTCTAACCAGACTGTTAATGCTTTTCTCGGTGGCCGTCGTCGTTCATGGATGACCGGGATCTCATCCACTGATACCAACCCTAGACCAGCTCCCCTACCCTCCAGTAATTCCCGAAAACGGAACCAAAAGAGAAAGGCGTCCGACACTGCACCCCCAATACGAAGCGACAATGACCATGACATACAACGCGACAACATCTCAACCGATCAATCGGCAGAACAACTACAAGGCGCTGGGGAATCATCGAGGTATGTCAAAAACATTCATCTTTGCTTGACCTATCCCGCCCCAGCAGTGCTCACTTTGCGCCGAGCCGCATAGTTTCGTTTCGGGCAATATCGTAACCCTGCTTTTTGGTGTGAGCCTGCAATGTTGTCGCAAGCAGAGATACGATACATGATACAACCATCATCACTTACCACATGTCGACCCTGCTAACGCCATGAGTAGAGCCCACACTGTCCTACCGTCTCCAGCCCTAACCGATGCACCGAGTCCGAATGTCTCGAATCAAGCTGACTGCAACGATACCGACGCAAGCCCTCACGTAGAGGGCGCAGGGCCTGGGCGGCCAGTTTCCGATAGTAACATGAACCCAGGCGACTCGATATCCGTCGCGCAGATTAACAACCACCCAGCCCCTACGGCCGTCATTTCTCCTCAAGCCGAGAGCTCTTCTCCTCAAACACACAGCGCGGAAGCGTCAACTGGCCCTACAGTGGCCGACTCTGCTTCGACTGGCCCTGCTCCTCAAACGACGGCCTTGCCGCCTTCCATCCCGGAGCCGCCACAATACAACGCAAGCGCGCCCACAGAACGGGATGCGAGGTTCAATAGAAACCTAGCGACCTCTACTGAGCACCCGGCTAAGCGTCCTCGGCTCCAAGGACCATCGGTATCAATTGCACCAAGAGATCAAGCTTTGTGCCGACAATGGTGCAGCATCATAGAATGCCGCGTTGCGCAGGCTGCCCAAGCTGGGCTTTTGAACGAGACGGTCGAGAAACCTAGATTTCGCATCTTGCTGGAAGCATGCCAAATCTGCGACCTTTTCTATATTGCTCTTCATCAGGTGCTTTGCGCTTGGTCATTGAACAAGAGTCCAGTCCATGCGCTCTTCCACGGGTTAGTCGAACCAAGGGTACTCGATGAAGCCTTTACGATAGTGCAGGCTATCCTTAGGAAGAACGATTTCATGTCGGCAACCCACCTTCAATGGTTTGCCAACTTTCCTACTTCTATGGCCGATCTTTCCAAGGGGTTTTCCATTACTCCCGTGGCCCACGATATTGCCAGGTTCCTTACTCGTCTCTCGTCACATTGGCATGCTCTTATAAAAAATGTTGAGGCGCGAAAGTATCCATTACTTGCATATGAGGTGACAGCTGGCCTTCACTGCCAAGGTCGGGGATTACAGACAATGCTGTTCACCATGAGCCGCAGATGTCTCGGCATACAAGACAGCCCTACGGCTGTCTCAATGAATGCGGTTTTTGAGCAGGACCGAGATGACGAAGTCCTATTTGCCACCCGCGGTGAGGCTCCTGAAGTCATGAATCGTGCTCGCGAGATGGTTGTAAAGAAGTACAAGGATATCATTTCATCACAGCAGCAGCAACGCCCATCATCCAGTATGATCTCCCGGTTTGCCCTTTGTATATGACGAATAACTAACTCATATGGTGAATAGGTACAGCGCCTTCTCCTGTGTTTGGTCACAGCACCACTACGCCTGAGCAACCTGGACGACAACCGGTAGCTCAATCACCACCCATGGCAACCAACCTACCTCAACCCACACACACAACGGCCCCGCCTCTCTCTCTCCCCCATTTCAATACATTGGTTTCACACACCCCGATAGCTGGCCCTAGAGTATCAAGCCCGGCGTCTGTTAACAGTTACCTTCCACCAGGCGATGGTGGTGTTCAAGGTCCGCGGCGGCCGAACCACCTCTATGTGCAAACGGACTCTCAAGCAGCCTCGCCTCCTTCTGTCGCTAGCTATCATTCTCCCCTGATGCAACAAAATCCATTGCCCAGGTCTGCAAGCGCCGGGTTGCCCCAGATAAATCCAAACCGCGGGCCTCCAAGTACACAGCAAGGCCCTTTTTTGCCACCTAATAGCCAGTCACGGACGCCTCTCCTTTCACAGAATGCTCCCTTGATACAAAGACGAGCAAATTCCTTTGCGTATCCATCACAATCACTGCCCAGCAATTACGGGGGCTCGCAACATCCAGTAGGACAACCTCGGTCTGCTGGTCCAACCATGCAAGCCAGACCTCAACCACCTGCGAGCCCGGTTCAGACGATGACTCCTCATCATACTCAGATAATGCACCCTCAGCAGGCTCAAATGATACATCCTCAGCAGAACCAAGTGGTGCACTCTCAACAAAACAGCCAACGTATGGCATCAGCTATGCAGCATAACACGCAGCCAGCTACGTCGCCGAACCAAGTCTATAGAGCACAAGCAGAAAGGCCACAACAGCCAGCGTATCAAGTACCCATGGCGCACCAAGTGCCCATTCCTACATTTCCGCCCCCACAAATGCGAACAGTTCGGCAAATACCTGAGGCCGAGTATCCCTCTAGTCCTTATGGTCAAGCCTCGCTACATGTTGGCCTCCAACACATTGACGTGCGCAGTCCTAGGCGCATTCCTTCAAAGCCTGGGAGGAGCCGCTATTATCAATTTGTCAGACAACTTGTGTACCGGCCGCTAGTCCTGGAGCCTCAAACTGGCCTGCGGTCGCTGCCATTCAACGTGCCAAAAGATCATATACAACGATTGGCAAGGAAGATCGAGGGAGAGGGACTCCCGTACTGCAGCTATTCTGAAGGTACTTATCGCTACCGACTGCGTATTTGTATGCAGTCTACCAGGCAGGAAACCCTTGCAGAGTCAGACTGGGTGCTGTTACCAACAAGCTGGCCAAATTATGCCATGTTTGATCTCAACAAGCATCACTTGGAGTTGCGCCGGAAACAACACTTCAACAAGGACCAGCCCCTAGAGCTGACTGATTTCCTAGTCGAGGGCGAGAATATCCTGAGATTTAGCTTTCCTGCTGTCGATCAGAATCTAAAACCCGGGTACAAGTATTTTATGGCTATCGAGATAGTAGAGACGATCAGCCACGAAGCTGCCCATAGCGTGATACAGGCGATGCGACATATCCCACAGGAAGAGACGAGGCTAAAAATACAGCGTCGTTTACGTCCATCGGATTCGGACGACATTATCATCGAGGATGAGACCATGACAATCTCTTTGGCCGACCCTTTCAGCGCAACCAGATTCTCGGTCCCCGTCCGAGGCGCTCAATGCAAGCATCTTGAATGTTTTGATTTGGAAACGTGGCTCTCGACCCGGCCACAGAAACCGTTCCAAAAGGGGGGTGTTTTGGGACAAAAAGGAGCTGAACCCTCCCTAGTGGACGCATGGAAGTGTCCAATATGTGGACTCGATGCTCGCCCCATCAGTCTTTGGGTGGATGATTATCTTACAGGCGTCCGTCAGAGGTTGCTCAGTAAGGGCGACATGCGGACAAAGGCGATTACTGTGACGGTCGATGGCAACTGGACTGCTGTTGCAGAGCCAGATGAGTCGGACGATGATTCACCAGCACCGCAACTTACAGCAATGGTTAATGGCAATGCTAGTAAGCATACAAGACCAATCACGGCAGCACCAGCAAACATCATCGAGATTCTTGACGATGACTAGTGGAATTCCGGGATGGGACGTGTGCGGAAGAGGAGAAGGGTTCTTTAGGGACTTTGCATGCGGCGTTTTTGGAGATGAAGGTGCTATACCTATCTCAAGCTCAGCAAGATTGTTTTTGTAAACAGATACCATAGTGTTTAGCGTTTCGAGGCGAACAGAGAGGCTGCAGAGCTTTATAAAAGGGGGAATGGCGTTCTGAATGCATTGGACTGCCGACAGGATAATGAGATAAGCTTGCTTTATTGCTAAGATGGTACATTTTGTCAAGAATGACAACCATACATCAGTGCATCTGTGATACAACCAATACTATCTACCTACGTATTTATTGTACCTACTTATGCTTGTGCTGACTGTCTTAGTGACCCTTAGACAAGACCCACTCTGACGCACTGGAGCTCTCAACACCAACGAACACCTGTACTATCAGCGCGATCCTTTGAAACCTCAACCTGGCCACATCAAAGGCCACCTCAACTTGTACATTATCTGTCCCTTTTACCTGACATTCCCTTTGCATTAATACTTGAACATTTCATTGCAACTTGTGCTCTTTACAAAAGTCCTGATGCTTCCTTGCCCATCATGTCTAACTATTTGTCCATGATAGGCTGGGCCTTTCTCCCAAGCGTTTGTGCCCTTTGTTCAGATATCCCCTTCACGGCTAACACCCTCACAGCTCGCAACGGGCTGGCTACAGTCCATCTACTATGGCTTCACCATCCGCGCCGGCGATCCTAAACCCGCCCCTGGCTCAGCCCGTTACAACGCGCACCGCCGCACAATCCACATCCTCGTTGTCGCCGCCTACCTCTGCTACACCATCTTCGAAGCCGACTACGAACAGCGTCGCATATCGTCCTACTACGCCGACCTCGGCGTGCCTCTCGATGCTGCAGACCGCGAGATCAAGACGCGCTTTCGTCGTTTGGCTGCTATGCATCACCCTGACAAGGCTGGCAAGGACGCTGACGACTCAGCTGCTTTCTTTATGCATCTCAAGGTTGCGAGTGATACGCTGCAGGATACGGCAAAGAGATTTGCGTATGAGCGCTTTGGACCTGAGATTGCGCGCTGGCAAAAGTGTCTTACTATCAAGGACTATGTCACGCGCGGTGTCATCTCAGGTATCCTGCCTCACTATGCTGTCGCTGCTGCATCCGTCTATGTCCTCGGCTTGTTTGGATACATGGAGTTTGGCAGATACTACCGATGGCTCATCCTCATTACTCTATGCACCTTTGAGCTCCACGCCGTAATGCGGCCCGACTTTCCGTCCTTTGTCAACGCTATCAACGCCCTCCTCGCCCGATTTACTTCTCTGCCGCCATACCTCCCATTCCAGGTCATATCGCTAGCTCGAAGGTTGACCATTACGATATATATTGCTCTCAATCAGATAGGACCACTTATCGCAACAATGATTACGGGGCCTGAAAAGTCTGAAGAGCAGGATGAAAAGGCCCTTCGGCAAAGTTTGACCCGGCTTGAGATGCTAGCTAAGCAGCTCGACGGCGACGCTTTGCGACTGTTGGATATGGAGATGGCGCCATTCAAGGGAGACACCGAGGCAACATCCAATCTCCAGGGCAAGATGAGAGAGTGGCTTGTGCAAAACACTATCAGAGCAGACCCCATGGTAAGAGATGCCATGGGAACGTCACTTAGGAAGAGGAGAGTTGACGCACCGGCGGGTGCCAAGGGTAACCGATAGTTAAATTTGACCCAAATCTATTGTGCATTAAATAGATGTAGACTGCTCTAACTAGAAACCTATATGAGTAACACCAAAAAGTCGAAAATACGACAAAGATCCGTTTGTAAAATAAAAGAGAAAATGCAAGCCATACCCAAGACCACTCTTTGACTCCAGGTCGTTAGTATGCGTATGTTGTAAGTTCATGCGGTGTCCTAGTCTACGACACTTTGGCCAGGAAACACCATGCTTATTTATTAACTTGAAGAAGTATCAGGGCCTCACAGTCGTGAAGCACCTCTTGTCTCGATAGGAATAAGACAGATGCCGATAAAAGCCGACAGAATGAGGACGGCAGACATGATAATAGGAGTAGTAGCACCATCTCCAGGAACAGTGGCTGCAATGACGGGCGCCATGAGGCCAGTAATGCGGTTCAGGAAGCTGGCCACGCCGGTACCAGCACCGCGCACAGGGGCAGGGAAGATCTCGGGCGTGAAAGCGTAGAGAACGCCGTACATGATGTTTTGCGAGAAAGCTTCGACACACGACATGAGAAGCTGGGCGGTCGGGGTGGTGCCGTAAAAGACGAAGAGGAAAAGGAAGATGGCGGAGAGAAGCGTGGAGCTGGCCAACGTCCCGCGGCGGCCGAGGAAGGGAGACGGGTGATCGACGAGGTAAGCGGCGAGCAGAGAACCGGGGACGCCCATGACGGAAGCAATGGCGTAGTTGCGGTACGTGGCTGATGAGATGGTGTCGGTCTCGGACTGCATGTTATCTGAGGCTTCGCTGTGTGTGCGGGCAAAGTATTGAGGAAGAAAGGCGTTGAAGAGGGGATAGCCCATGCCGATTGTGGCCCAGATGAACCAGATGAGAGCCGTGGTCACACCAAGAGTCTTGTTCTGGAACAGAGGTCGCATGCGCTCTCCCGAGAAGGATCGAAGCTTCTCTCGGATAACACCAATAGTCGAGGGGGCGGGCCTTTGCTGCTCTGCGACATGAGCCATATCCTCGCCATCTTCTTCACAAGCGACCTGGTCGAGGAGCTCCGAGGTGAGCCATGTCTTTGTTCCGTTGCGGTAGGCCAGTCCGTGGATGACAGCAACGGCCTCGTGTTGGCGGCCCTTGTTGAGTAGGAATTTGGGCGACTCGAAAAGATGAAAGATGAAAAAGCGAACGACAAACATGGCAAAAGTGATGATGCCAATGGTGACGATAAAATACCTCCAGCCCTGCTCGATGGGCCACTGGCCGATGAAGTACCATGCAATAAGCGACGAAATAAGCTGTCCAAAGGGCCACCAGACGGACAAGAGGGTGAGAAGAGCGCTGGAAGCATCGGGAAGAAACTCGAGGAAGAGGGCGCCATCGACGGGAAGGTTACCACCGACTCCGAAACCGAGAGCAGTGAAGAAGAAGCAAACGCCACCCCAGCTCTGGGCATAAGCGGCCATGATGCCAAAGACACTGGTAATGAGTAGCGTCGTGTTGAAAGCGATACGACGGCCTAGAAAGTCGGAGCCGATACCCCAGAAGAAGCTGCCGATGGAGAGACCGATGAAGAGGGCGCTGGTCGTGTATCGAACTGTCTTTTCGTCGACGCCAAATTCGCCTGATAGAGATGGGAGGCAAAGTGATACTCCCTGCATCCAGAGGTTGTCTGCGAACCATCCGCAGCCGCAGAGGACAAAGAGTTGCCAGTTATAGCTGCCCATGCCGATATCTCCAACTGCTTTGTTCATAAGTTTTGACTTGACTGTATCCTTGTCAGTTCCTGAGATGCCGTTGTCTCTTTGTTGTACTTACTCTCATATGTCGTCCATTGCCCTCGTCGCCCTTCTCTCATCTCTTTGCGCAGACCTTCGATAGTATACTCGGCAGCATCGCCTCCAAGCATACCCTCGCGTTCCTCCTTGACCTCCAAATCGTCCAGCTCGCCCTCTTGTTGCTTCTCTCCATGGCTGGCCTTTTTAGCTTTAGCCGCTTGGCTGTAGAGATGGGCTTCCTCCAGAGGCACCAGCACGCCGATGTAGTCATCCACGGACTCGACGTACCCCGAGCCGAGATGCCATGAGAAGCGCATTATAAGATTGGTGTTGAAAGATGAGAATTATGAGTTGAGTAACACAACCATCAAAATGATGAGTTGGAGAATTATATGTGCACGTGACTATGCCTGCCAAGTATGGGGAAATGTTCCTTAAGATGAGATCGAGATTGGATGAGATGAGATGAGCCTGAATGCAAAAGGATTATGATAGTAAGTAATATCCAATGTCGTTGGGCTGACTGAGGTTGAGATGCGGGTGTCACTGAGCGGAAGACCCGAACAGTAGGTTCCGACAGGATTAGGCCGTGTGGAAGTTGAAAGAGGCAGCCAAAGACAGCGCGCAAAGCGAATAGTGAGTTAGTTAATTGGTACGACAGAAAAAAGAGTGACAAAGAGTATGACAAGAAAAATCAATAGAAGGAAGAAGGAAGAAAGAAAGACAAGTTCAAGACATGCGCAACTCAATTGAAGATGAGAGAGGGTGAGACATTGGAGAGGACAGCTCAGAACCCAACGTAACAACGTTAAAAAGAATGGGAATGGGAATAGGAATAGGGGATCCCGCCCTCCCCGTGTCCAATCTTTTTGCTGGGTCCAGGGGCTTGCTTGGGAGGCGCCAAAGCCAGAGCCAGGCACCCACTATAACACAACGGAACAGAGACAAAGAGGCTTGGCTTCCCCCAGGCCAATCGATATTGGACAGAATGGATTCGAGGAGTTGATGATCTGCTGTGGATTTGTCTGTGGTCTTTATAAAGCTGATATTGGCCTTTATAAGTCGTCCAAAGCAGTAACAATACTTCTCTCCATTCGTTGTTTGTCATGTACTTTTGACTCCGAACAATAGACTCAAACGCAAGTAAACGCCCATCCAGACCAATGGCAATAGTTTGGCCAAAGTGGCTGATCATCATTCTCTCTCACTAACAGCCCACAGCCGATATTGCCAGACCCCAAACTTGCTGATCAACTTCATGATCTTCAAGCGCTGGGTTAGGCGCAGCAGGGGGCGCAGTCTGTCTGTCCAACAGATACTTGGACAAACCTGATACATTTACGAGGAATTGTTCTAGACTTTTTGTGTCTAGTTGGAATGTCTATGTCTACTATTTGGATTGTAAACTCTCGGTCGAGGCCAAGCTTATCGGGAATAAAGGCTTGCGCGTCTACCCGCTCTATTGGCGGAGACTTGAAACCGATATGAGTTTCTGCTACTACATTAAAGATGAAAGGACCTCAGCCTCCACGAGTGTCTACGGTATACAATTCAGTAAATGAGACACTCTTGAATAGTCTTTAAGTCTTCATAATTAGCTAGACATTGTCATCTTTCACTTTCTCTGGGTTCTTCAAGACAGAGCTGAACCAACACTGACTGTCCTACGCTTTGACAGTCGATACCCCCCTTTGTGTGTGGGAACCTGGAACCATGTTTCATGTTGCCAAGACAGCCATAACCGTGATATATATAAAACCCAAGCTTTGCGTTACGCATTTCTGAAGCATTGATAGGCGCACTATTAATATCATTACCACTGCTTTGATCCGGGGTTAATCTGGAACTCCCACTATAAAAAGCTATGAACCACTTTCATTGGTGGTCCATAAAACCAGCAATGGACAGCCGGTGCTCTTCCCCCATGGTCAACTTTTGCTCATATTATCTTGGTACTTTTCCACCATCAACTCTTAAAATTGAGTTCATACATGATCCCATTCACACAAATCACTGGTTGTCCGGGTCTCCAGCCCGTTACTCCTTACTCCATACCTGATGCAGTACACAAACCCCACCAACGGGGCAAATTCACAAACACAGATTAATCTTCCTCTTCTTCGCTGGTGGTCTCGATGTTGGCCTTGGAAGACTTCTTTCGTTCCTTCTTGGCCTTTGAACCAGGTACCAGAGCTGTCTCGGCTTCTTCTTCAGCATCGCCATCTTCGACAACAAGGCCCTGACTGCGTAGAGTGGCATTGATGCGCGGGATGACCTTGAGAAGGGCATTGTATTGTTCGAGAGAAAGTGAGATGCCCTATTTGAATTGATTAATTGGTGTCCCAGATAGGCGCGACTGCAAGACAATTACCTTTTTGCCTGGTAGAGTCTTGCCGTCCTTTTCGTAGTACTCTCGGATATTGATGTAGCTCTTCTGTTTAAACTCGGACACGCCAACTCGGCGCATTTTCGAAAGCTGCGCGAATCATGTTAGTACATGATAATCACCCAATTAACCAAGGTCGCGTACCTCCCAGAAGGGATTTCCATCGTCGTCTTTTCCATCAGATTCAACGGGTGCCGCAGCGCTCTTCACTTTCTTGGCCACCTTGGATGCAACCTCAGATTCGCTATCGGAGTCGGCGGCGCGCTTCTTGGTAGGCATTGTGCGGGCCATGATGATGGATAGAGTCGCGATAATCAGCAGCCGCTGAAATTTTGAAAACGGTTGGGTTTGGATTTGATACAAGATGCGTTCGGGGGTGTCTTGGGACGTTGATATTGATGAAGAAGCTGAGCTGCAACTAAACCGATTTGAAAGCCCGCTCATGAGAGACGCGTTTGGTAGGGACGCGGGGAGGACTAATGCGACACCAACCCACGTGACATCACTGAAACAGATCGCGCGAGTATAATTGAGCCAATGGTTGAGAACTTGTCCTCGTTTCATCTCATTCGAGCAGCTTGATTGTAGCAAAATAATATTCAATTAATCTCTCTATTCTCACTCATGCCTCCAACACGTACGAACCTTCGCTTCAATTCAGTACAATTTTCCTAGAAGACAAGCATCGACCGATCGTGTGTGACAAGGCGAGCTTGTAAATCTAGCAGGGCTAATTAAACGAAACAAGACAGTCAAACAGCAAAGATTGGATGTTTTTACCATCTGGTGGGGATGCAGATGGGGCTGATTAGGGGCTACATTAGCCTTGGTTGCCGTTTTTAGCCCATGGCAGTCAAGAAACAGGGCGATCGTGACGCGGACAGCGCAGCGCAGCGCAATCAGGGCCCCGCCAGCATTAAACGCCTGGGCCTGGGCGCTGGAGCAGCTGGCTAAAGCCCTGGGGTTTAGGGGATACGACCCCTGAAGTGCAGAGACAAGCAATTTCTAACTTTTCGGCAATTTGAAACCCTGGCTGTTGAAAGTCAGTTCTGAGCTCAGACACGCGACACCAACTCGAAGTGTACCTGCTGTACAGAGAGTGAGTTGGTGTCATTGGTGACATCCAATCCAATCCATTCCTACCTATTTCCCCCAGCTGGAGCGTTCCAGACAAATTCCAAACCTTACACGCTTCCTTCGTTTCATTCCCTACGTACCTACTCCTACCTAATTCTCTCCTTTTCTCTTGTTTTGTCTTGATTTCCCCTTGCTATGCTTCTAGGAATCTCTGTTGGTTTCGCTACGGTCGTTTGTTTGGGAAAGGCTACACTGCAATATTCTTGCGCACTGAAATCAGAGACAGCCCAGCCCGGCCCTGCTCTTCATTCCCCATGAATTCAACTGCATTCCCCGATCAAAATGCGCCTCAACCAGGTGCTTCGCCTGCGAATCCGCCTACGCCCAAGGCCATAGAGCTTAATGGCTCTCCGATATCTACACTCTCAAGCGCCCAAGAAGACGAGAAGCCCCTGTTGACAGACGAGCTGCCAAATGGCATTGCTGATGACAAGACGGCAACGACAACAACAAACGACGCCATGACCTCCGAAAAGCCCCTTATGAATTCTACGAATAACAAAAACACGATTAATACAAGAACTGCAGCCCAAGATGAAGCACCGATCGCAAAAGTCCTCCATTTCTTCGCTACGGCAACTCCGGGCTCACTTGCTGGCGTCGCAGTCGGATTCGCTGCCTTCACATACTTTACCATGGGACGACTGGGTCTTGTGCTCATTGGTGCATTTGGCGGAGTTGTCGGATTCATTTCATGGGAAGCTCGAAATCCAGAGCTCGCTAAAGCCGTGCGAGGAGAGCGAGGAATTGACGTTCTCGATCGACTTCTAGAGGCCAAGGACAACAGGGCACAGGAGAAGCCTGAGGACAGCAGCGACGATGAGGAGCCCGTTATGAAGAACTTTGACGAGTTCCGACCAGAGACTCGTGAAGCCCTCGGCGGACTTGTCGATGCTATTGTTAGGGACTATGTCAAATGGTGGTACAGCCCGATTATTCCTACCGATCACTCGTTTCCTCTGGCATGCCGCAAGACGCTCACTTCATACCTCCTCTCCGTCTCGAGTCACCTCAGCCGAAAGCGACCCGCCGATTCCTTCCTCGATCTCCTGACCAACTCGTCTTCCATCATCATCGTCTTCATGTCTGAGCTCGCATCCGCCTTTTCCGAACTTCCTCCTGACAGCAAGATGACCGCTGCCGATGCTGTTTACAACTATTTGGCATCCAACCCAGACTGCCATCTGGCCAATCTCTTGAACCAACGTCAACAGGCGTCAAAGTTCAAGATGGTGGCTGAAGACCTTCTCGGCTTTCTGGATCGAAACTCGTATAACTGCGATCCTGCGCGGGTCTTCTTACGTGAGATTATTGCCAATTCGGTCCTTGAGAAGACACTACATACTTGCAGCCAAGCCGATTGGATTAACGGGTGGATCGTGTATCTTTTAGAAGCCGGCGAACCAGACTTGAATCAGGCCATTGATGTCGGCATGCAGCGAGCACCTGAGCCAAGTATTGCGGCCACCAACGTCTTTGCTGATCTAGATGGTAACGTGGGAAACATCGGTATTGCAAAGCCAGGACGCAGCTCTTTGGAAAATGAAAGGGCTCGGCGCAAAGAGCCCCTCGGCCATAAGAAGAAGCTCAGTAAGGCTGAGGAAGAGATGGACGAAGCAATGCAAGAGATGAAGCGCATGAACGAGATGATTGCTCAAGAAGACGCCCGGCGAAAGCGCGCTTCCATGCCTTCCCCTCAAGATTCTACTACGACTACAACGGATGCGGACAAAAGGCTATCATCTCCCATGCCCGTTGGACGCAATGATAAATCTCCGCCCTCAGCGACATCAACCGAAGGGTTCTTTACAAAGAGCGACATCGCCCAGACTCCGATCACACCACGATCTACCATGGATTCTTCAAGTCCCGAGTCGTCTCCTCGCCGCTCTGACGGCACTCGCTTTACCAGCTTTGACCAGATTGTGCCTCCTGGACAAGTAGATGATGCAGACGAGGAGGTGCCTAAAAAGACACCGTTCACTCTCCACAACGCATCCATCACCATGCATGACGACACCACAGGCGAGCAATCTCGTATTCGCAGCAAACCTAACTGGGACTACTGGGTGCAGGTTGAGCCGTCCGTTGCTGCTTACCCTGGGTGGATGATCGTACGAAGGTACGCCGATTTTGAGACTCTACACGAGATTCTGCGACGAATTGCGAACGTCTCTGGCGCAACTGCTTTTACCGAACTCCACAAGGATTTGCCAGACTGGAAGCTTCATACTCGCGAGTCTCTACGCGGTGAATTGGAGAGGTATCTTCGAGATGCTTGTTGGTATCAGAGTCTGGCTGAGAGCGAGGGCATGAAACGGTTTTTAGAGAAGTCGAATGGACATACACATAGCGAATCCAAAGCAGGCTTTGGTTGGGAATCAATGGGTAAAGGCATGCTGGACGCGCTCACCACGGCGCCCAAGGGTGCTATGGAGGGCGGCAAGAGTCTTGTTGGGGGTGTCACGGGGGTTTTCGGCACGTTTTCTGGCCTCAGCCGGAAGTCTACCAACCAGTCCGTAGATCTGACGGCCAACTCTAGTCGGCTATCTATCTCAACTCCTCCAAGCCAGCTAAGCGGTATCCGGTCTCCGGTCCGCTCAGCCAGAGACAGTATGGACAGTCAGCGCTCGTCTATCGTGTCGTTACAACCGGGCAAGATGCCTCCCATGGAGCGCCGTCCTAGCTACCAGTCACAACAAAGTGAGTCGGAAGCAGACCTTCGTATGAGCCGTCCAGAGCGCAAAGAGCCTGTCTCGGCGTCGGCAAGCGCTCTACCTAGTCGGGAGCATAGCCGTGCGCCTAGTCTTGCACAACTGCGATCGCCGTCGGCGGTCAGCCTGGACTTTACCAAACTTCCGCCTCCACCTGATCAGATAGCAGACGACTATGGATCACCCGAAGGCCAAGGTGATATGCAAGAAAAGATGAATGATGGCGCCAGAGGACAGCAGCAACAAGCACGCAAGGGTACACAGCAAATTCCCACACCTCCTCCGTCAGTGACAGAGAGCAAGAGGGCGTCCTTGAAGCCTGGCAAACAGTATACTTCGCTGTCAGAGCCCGAGACCCGCGTCGCGGTTGAGCTCTTATTTGCTGTGATCAACGAAATGTACACTTTGTCATCAGCGTGGAACATTCGACGTACTCTTTTGACAGCGGCCAAGTCATTCCTCCTCCGTCCCGGTAACCCGTCCCTTTTGACGGTGCAGTCGCTGATTCAGAAGTCCGTAATTGACGCCAACACGTCTGACACGGGCATCGCACATCAGCTCCGTAAGGTCCGAGAGAACATGATGCCAACGGAAGAGGAGCTTGCAGCCTGGCCTGCAGAACTCACAGCCGATGAGAAGGAAAAGCTGCGAGTCAAGGCCCGTAAGCTGCTAATCCAGAGCGGTCTTCCAGCTGCGCTGATGGGCGTCATGGGCCAAGCAGCGACAGGTGAGGCACTTGGCCGAGTGTTTGACTGTCTACAAATCGAAGAGGTCGCAAGGGGACTTCTCTTTGGCCTGATCCTGCAGGTTGTTCGAATTGTGACGCACTAGAAACCCGGTGCAAGTAATATGTAATGTGATGGGATGGGATGGGATGAGATGAGATGGGAGAACATGACATGGTGTTTGGTGTATTCGAGGGCTTGCTTATTCCACGAAACAGAAAGGGCTTCTGTACGAATTTTGAGGCGACATTTCAGAAGAGACAGATGGGAAAACGGCAACGGACTGGAGCAAAGGGGATTCAATCATGTTGCTGCGGACTGTGGGTATATCATGTAAAGTAGATACGTCGACGAGACGGCCTAGATGGCCTCACTTATTATTAATATGGAGCAAACAACATGTCAAAACAACTCCCGGTTTCAGCGTCATCCCGTCTACAGCGCCAAGAGACAGCGGTAGTTTATCCTACCTAGGTACGGTAAAGAACCAGGTTCAAGTCTCCATCAGACCGTTATTGAGGCATCCACGAAGAAAAGGATCAAACTCAAAAAAGGTCTCTGCGCGGACAATTCGACTTCCGTCTTTGGTATAACACATCAATTCCCCCATTATCAACGGAGCATGTCTCTCCGCGGCGCAGATCATTCTTTCCTGTCTCCCCTTTGTCCTCACTAATCTCCGGTCGCCTTTTTTTTGTCTTTCTCCACATTTGATCATTCCTCTCCCTTACGCCAGAGGGATCATTTTTGTCATGTCGTACGATACTCCGACGGTTGACCGTTTACTTGGGTTGCACGTGGAGACAAGAAAAAAAGGGCGGCCCGCGCGAGGGTTGGGATGAACCAGGCCAGGGATGAGGGGAGATGACAGGAACGGGAATAGGAAAACAAACAGGGTTGATCGTTGAATGTTTGAGGAGAAGCAGGGCAAGGGGGGGTATGGTTATGGTATTGTCAAAAGACAGGCTGGAGTTTCCGGTCCTATCATGACTGACTTATTCATTCATGTGCAGCGATAGACAATGACGATCTATGAGCCTTACTGTGCCGCTCTGACCCGCCTTTGAGAGTCGTTGCTTTTGAAGGATGACTAGTACGTTTAGCTTTCAGTGTGTCGTTTCTGAGAAGCTCTACATCACATATCATTCCTATGTTGCGCAACTTACTCAAGCTACTCAACGATCATGCAGTCCAAGCAAACCTTTTGACGTATTTGGAAATAGTCGTCGTCAGATTTGGCAACTAATAGACCGTAAAAGATCCTTGTACTCTGCAACCTTGAGGGGTTGTGTCCATGTCTGCATAGTACCCCTGTCCATGAGTCTACGTACGTACATACGTTCCAGATCTCGAAAAGGCAAATATAGCTCTATCACCAAAACTCAAAGTTAACTCAGTGGCAGGACGATTACGAATTCAATACCCTATCTTGTCATTATGAGCAAGGGTGTTGCGGTCAGACAAGTGGGAGAAGCATCAAAATGTCAAAGCTTGGTTGGCAGGAATAACGCCAAGATGAATGTGATTATAAAGGAAAAGTGCACTAGTTATAGTAATATGATAGGTATGATACATTATCAGATGCAGTGAAAGACCAACAGGCCGTTAATGCAGTTCAAAATGAGGTACAACACGAAATATGAAAAAGGCCTCCAGACTCCGCCCAATGATAGTACATAATGAATGAAGGAATGTATGTATAATATGCTGTTGCAGCCGTAAAGTGTCGTCAAATATAGGGAAGCGCAAATTTGTAGAGCTGAGGTAGGTCGGTGCAGAAACTGCCGTGGGGGTATCAAAGGATTGTATAGGGTCGGTCGTAAATCGTTGAAATGCAATGCAATACGATGCTGGCAAGACAAAGGTAACGATTATATGCAATAATTTGTAAGTCATCAAGGTCGATAGACAACATTTGCGAGAAGGGGCAGGTCGTCTTCTGGTGGTTCGTTTTGTCTGATTGTTGTAGCAGTTGTCGGCGGGGATACAAGGGGAGAAATAGCTCGGGTCTCAGAAAAGTCCCTTCGTTTTGTCGAGTGGTTCTCGGTAGAGTATCCGTTGAGAAGCTCATGACTTCTCTGGCGGTGAAGTGCGATGCGTTTTGTCTCCATCAAATTCATGGTAGGCGCAGGTTCGTGTGCTTGTTTGCTCATCTGGTTGATTTCATCCTCCACATCGGCCAGGAGAGCGTATACGTCGTCGCCAGCATATATGCGAATGCTCTCAACGTCAGATCGCTTCAGAGACGCAGTGGTGGTCGAGCGATCATCGATTTCCTGCATAGCCTCTTCTTCAATCACAGGCTGTTCCAGGATCGTACTAGGAACTTGGGCCACAACGCGCTGGGGAGATGGTGAGCTGCTCGCAGTACGAGGTGAGACGAAGTTTTCTTCTTTCGATGGGCTGCGAGGCGGTGTCGATATGTTGCCAATACCGGACAAGGGCGTGCTGCTTAGTGGAGGCTCCTGTGTTGTGGACAATCCACAAATAGGGAGGCAAGCGGCAGCAGCAACATGCTCAAGTAGCTTTTGGCGAACGCGGGTGCGTCGGTTCTCTGCTTGTTCCAGCTTGTTGATCCAATCGTCAATCGAAGCATCCAACTCGGTGAGTGCCTCTTCCTGCTTCAGCATAGATTCATTGCTGAACTTGGCCACACGAGGTGAGCGGAGGTACTGGCAAATGCGCGAGTGAAGATTCTTGCGACCTGAGCGGAGAGCCGTGTAAGTGCGACGAAGGTATTCGGTTTTCTCATCCAGGTGACGAAGTTCTTTGGAGAGCGCCTCGACATCCGCAGCCTTTAAAATCTCAAAACGGCCGACCTGGTCATAAGCTTGCTTCTGAAGTAAGGCAAGCTCAGGGTGCTCGAGTTGCTCCAACGCATCCGTGTGCTTCACACCAACTGGAAGCTTCTCAAATGCCTTCTGTTCCGAGCTCTGACTTCGCTTTGACTCCGCCCTCTGAATGATCGGGCCATTGTTGCTGCGTTGGTCTCGTCTCTTCCTTGGGCGACCTCTATCCAAAACCCCCCACGATTCCGAACCACCCCTTCGATGTCCTCCGCCGATTGTATCAGCGTTCATAATGGGGGGTGTATAGCGTCCATCAGAAAGTTGTGGAGATGGGGCTCGAGACTCCATAAGTGGTGCTGAAGTTGGGGCAAGAGTCGTGCCGCAAGAGGTAGAACTAGTCGATGCCGACTTTGGTGTTGTAAGATCTGGCATGGAGGTATTAGGCGTGAAGGGGGTGCGGCTCTGGCCGCGTCTCATAGAGTCACCTCTTGCTGGAAAGCAATTGAAAGACTGCTGGCGCCGAAGCAGGGGCGATTGTCCTCCAGGTCTGGGGATAACCAATGGAGTAAGATGCTTTGGTGAAGTGGGAGTCGCGCCTCGAGAATCGATCTCAGCATCCCCTTTGCTTACAGACTTAGCATCGGCCCCTTCGTCATCGCTAGACCCGAAAAGAAAAGTATCCGCAAGATGGTGTTTTCTGCTTGAGTTGCCAGGTGCGCTTATAGAGCGCTCGTGGAAGGGCGGACGGCCAGGAATGGTTGCTGTAACACTATCAGTTTCAATAACCAAGGACTAATAGAAGACCATGCACTCACGTGAATCCATGGAAAGTTCTTGGACTGTTGTCATAGGTCCAACCTCAGGCACGCTGATCTTGCGTCGGCGAGCTAGACTGTGCTGATTGAGCCTCTTCTTCAAGCCATTGGGTGCTGGCTGCTTGTCTGTTGCCGGCTGTGAAGGTGCCATGACACCCTTGTCCAAGTCTACGCTCTTGTTGCTGTTGAGAACTGGCAGCTTCCTCTCCTTTGGAAAGAGTTGGTATTTCTTTTGAGGCTCGGGCTGTTGCATCCTCCAAGTGAATGGCTTCTCGGGCGGAGGCTGGGGGGATGTTTTCTGAATTGGGAGCATAGGTAAGCTTGGGTTAAATGAAACAAGAGGAACATGTCCATACCGAGTCATTTCCTGACTGCGACGCCTGTCTTGTTATATAGCTGGTGGTGTCAATATCGACGAGGCACTTGGCAATGTGAGCCATTGCGTCCAAAGAAAGCTGTAAAGTCGGATTGCCAGAAAGGGTAGTAGGTCGGTGTCAGAGATTGATGATCACGGCCTGATATGATACTGCCGTCAAAGTCGGAGCGGCGAGCTATAGCATAGAATCCAACGAACACACGGTCAGGTTCAAGTGTTTCGGGTTCCTGGCATCGATGGTATATAACAGTTCTTAGTGTGGATGCCACCCCAGACACTGATTGCACGCCAAGCTGCGAGCTCTCCGGTTAGCTTTCTTCGTCTGTAGCTAGACATGCCCTTACCGTAAAACAGCAGGGTGTTTCTCAGTTGATTCCCCTTGTTAAAGACCATCCCATGATGGAATGTCAGGCCCTGGGCCTGAACCCCAGTCAAGACACGAGGCCCCGCTAGACGGTATGGTGTCACGCCCCCGAAAACTAAAAGCATCGAGAAGCTTTAGTACGTCGGCTTGAGATAAGAGCACAGAGAGGTCTGGGGGCGCGGGACAGGAGCTAAGGTGAGGTTGACGGGGTTCATTCTCTCCACAGGAGAACAAAGCGCCACTCAGGGCGGCCCAAACTTTGACTGCCAGGGGTCGGGGCCAAATCGAAAATGGGAATAGATCAACAGGGCCCGTCGGAAACCAGCTAGAAGTCGTTTGGTGCAGCATCGTAGAGAACAGACCAAGTGTGGCTGCCAACGGCTTCCATTCGACGCCCCGTTCGGGGGGGTTTAACTCTTGGGACCATCCTTTCAGTGTCCGCCCCTTAAGCCTGTGCCTGGCTTATCCCTGGAACTGACCTCGGCTACCATGTTAGCGGGACCGGGGCAAGGATGCCGTACCCACCATGACGGACTGAGATCAGGGACCCTGGTCTCTGGTCGTTGATTGAGGCCGTGGGCTAGTCAAGCCGGACTGTCTTGGCATAACTGTTTAGAAAAAGCAAAACTTCCCATCAATCATCGTCGTTAAGGAAATGAGTATTTGTGGCTCGTGCTATTGTTAACGGTGTCGCGAGAGTGACGGATCTGACAGTGGAGGATGAATTGTAAGAGAGAAGAATTTTCTGTATGCTACGGAGATCAAATATTTCATCAGGAGTAACAAGTGGGAGTCGGTGGCTCATGTGCCTTCCAAGTTGGGCGCTGGTTCCTGCCCGTGCAGTTCCAGCAGATGGATGTTGCTCATGGAAGGTGCGTTTCAGTTTTTTTGAGGCGTATCGAATCTGGAAGGAGAGATAATACCTTAGTGGGATAGGTGCTATGTACACATGGCCAGGGCTTCACAAATTCCATTGGGCTGCTTCACTTGACATCAATTGCATCTTGGCTGATACTCTATAGCCGTTGAATAGAGTTTTACGTGACAGTTTGGCTTGACATTGGCCAATAGTAAATCTTGATAGAGTCAGTTTCACCTTTAGCAACCTGCGTCTTTGCATCGCAACATTGTTCACGTGGAGTTTCAATCCTTGATCTATCAGTATCTACTATACTACTTACAATGCCTTCTCTTAGCTAACATCAATCCGAATACTACCTTTAGAGTTTTTGCAGTATCTCGTTCTTAGCCAAGATCTTCAATATTCCAAGTCCATATCACCTTTGCTGGTATTGCAGGACGTTGTGACCCCCACTGTCAACCATGGTATTTTCATCTGTCATATTCATCCTATGCAGTACAATAGGGATATCACAATGGTATAATGACTCGAGAATATGATAGTAATCATAATGACTCGTTGTTGATTTCTTTCTTTCTTTCCTCTTCTTTGCTTTTTATTCTCTCAACGAGTCTCTGGGTCTTTGCAACCAACATGCAGGGGGTGCTAATAAAGTTATGTAGTCTCCGATCAAGTAACGTTGATCACTTACACGCGGAAACAAAGTGAGGCATTAATTATTCCTTGAAGGAGTCCGTAAACTGAACACAATCGGTAAGGCAAAAGAAAACACAAGAAAAAAAAGTTTACGCTTGATCCACGGACGTCGATCAAGAGATTGCACCCTATCGTAACAATACCTTGTCATTAGACAGATTCTCGTTTGAAACATAACCAATTCGGGCGTTGGTTGTTCCTCTCGTATCCGGTGAGAAAACATTGTTTAGTGCCACTAAGCATAGGTACGTAAGCATGCCCAACTAATCAAATGACGAAAGGGTTCTTGGCTGTTTGGCGGCACAGCTTCATGTAGCTGTCATTTCCGAACTAAATCTCCTATCATTCACTTCGGGACGACTCTGTAAACGGCCATCTCATGACCTTTTCGGTAGATATATTATCACTTGCTATATCTCCTCTAGGAACATAGGTCCACTGCACTGTAACACATTGAAGCCGTAACACCATGCCCTCACCATCTTGACCAGCAGCCTGCTCTCCATTTTACCTACGACGCTGTACCTTTATCACTTTTCAGTTGCTCAGCTCGCTTAGGCTATAGTAAACATGGGCCCCTTGCTTGTCCCGTGCGTGCGGTCGGTCCGGGTGGATAACCCGGTCAAGGGTCAATCACTCCTTGCTGATAGTTGCACACATCCCCTCAACGCCGGTGTTTCCAATTGGAGCACCCATGCAGGAAGATTCTGCCATCACGGTAATCGTCTATTATGCTGTCTACGATGACTGACTTTGGAAAACGTAACATGCATGCAGGCCAAGGCCAGTCAGATCCTCAACTCATCTTGACATTCTAACTTGACTTGATATTTCGTCACAAATGATTGTCCACTATCATGAGTACAGCAAGTGGGCTTTTATCATTACGTAGTATTGCTTGTTTCTTGCTATAGTCGTGAAGAAATAAGATCGCCCTTCGAAGAGCCGTAGCGTGGTTGACACAGACTCATACCAGCATCCCTCCGACTTTGAGGCATGCAGCATCATGGATCTTGTTACACCTACCCTTCAATTACAGTGCCCTCAGGCAACAAGATCTGGACCCTCGTGTCTCATATAGCTCGTCAATGACTTAAGCCAAGTAATGAAGCAAGCCAGGCTTTGTCTAGCCCTCTTATATCTATGTACTAAATATCCTCGAGTGTTATCTGGTGATGCTCATATTCTTCGAATCGGGCCAAGAGGAGCATAATGCCCAAGAACAGAGCATATGACGTCTTGTCATGTAACTAGCAACAAGACTGGATACATACTCGCTTCTGCCCACTAAATCCTACCGAGAAATAGACAATTCTCGTCAATAACTCATGGCGCCATCGTACAATGCCTAGGGTAGTCCTAACGAAAAGGCGAAAACATATAGAGAGGATCCAGTTGTTGCAGCCCTATGAGCTAGTCTAGACGACGCGGCGATTCGGCCGCATTTCAATTAGACAGTAGTTTTTAGCACGCAACTAGTGAGTTTCATGCCTCTGTCTAGTACTTCGGCTACAGCCATTGTAGACAACGTAGTCTGGAGATCATCCAGTCTAGGTAGTGAAATGTCAAGGTGAACTGTGATGGTGTTTGAGACGAATAGTCGAGGGAGGCAAGCATTCTCTTCCGGATGCAGCATCATGACCGCTATCATGGCTGGTAACCTGATCTGACGGTTGCAAAGAATAATCCTACACAAAAAGACCTCATCAGTATGCCTATGTAGTATGAATACATATAGCGTTTCAATCACGAATGAAGCCTTGGTGTTGCATATTTTTCGAAGATCATTGTTCATCAATCAACGGCTTATACATCTTGGGACATGTATGGAAGCTTGGCAGCGTGGCAACCCTACCGCGAACGCTTCAACAACAACGCCGTTGCATTCCGGCCGAGATAGATGGGGCACGTGTTGTCTCAACGGTTGTCATCGATAGCTCTCGCATGTTAAGACCAGGGTTTGCCTGCTTGAACCTGAAGCCCCTGCGTTAAATAAACGGCTGGAATCCCCCACTAGACAACTCGCACCGCCGCCACCGCAGACCCGGTCCAGGCTCGCTTGCGTTTTGGTGGTTTCGTAGGGTGATATTTGCTGCCTCACAATCTTGCCTCCTGCAGAAGCGCAAGGAGTCAACAACCTCTTCGCTGCCGTCATAGAGTCCCATATGGAGACATCTCCGCTGCCTTAACCACGGAACTGGGAAGGATTCCGCCGCCATGGTGAGGCAACGTTTGTCTTTCTGGCGGGGTTGAAACGGCGTTTCATGTATAATGAAGAACTTTTAAGATATGGCATCTGAGTGTGAAAATTCCTTCTAAAAGCCCAGGAATCTATCCGAGGCGAAGAGCATGTGCTTTCGGTATGCTGGCTTCAGCGGAAAAGCGTAAAAATCATTAGTTATCCCTGTCGTTCTGGCCACGAGCTGTCAAAACTTAGTCTTCAAGCGGGAATCATAATCTATGAGCTATGAACTCAGATATCGTGGCAGTGTTCCGGAAACTGTAAGCCAAGGTATAATCTGTATTAGCTAACCTCGAAAATCCGATCCTATCGACGGTTGATCTAACCTGATCAGACGTCCGAGCTGAGTTGGTCATCACGCCCAGGGGAAACGAACTGGAATCCCAAATTAGCTTAGACCAGTCCTGGATAGAAAAGACGAGACTTGCAGTCTGTTTCTTATTTTATTCCCCCTGCAAGACTGCTCAGGACTGCCAAGCCCATTGCCGAGTCCAAACTAGTCTCCCATCCCGCTATTAGGGATGGATCTTGGGCATCTTTGAAGATATCATCGCCGTACAAGATAGCAGACAACGACAATAAACGGGTACAGGAGAGAGCGGATATAGACAATTAGGGGCTAGGGAAATTGCAGTGCTGAATAGGCGACGGGACTCAGCAATGAGTCGTACCATATTTCCGGCGGACAAATTCTGCGTTTATCTATTGTCAGCTGTCATATTAGATTTCGTACTCGGAGATAGATGCTGGCGAAGATGGTCGATATCTCGTGATTCAACAATGCCGTATTGAAAGGGGAGAGATGGCCGGAGGAGTGCTTTGACCATAACGTCGGCGATTTCCCGAGAACGGGATGCAATGGTACTTTACCATTCGTAGCAGGTGCAATAGTAAACGTGGCAAATTGTTTCAATCAAGTGTCATCATCAGCTCAGCTGCAAACTCAGGTGTATTGACTTGACAAGACGCCGTTGTCTAGACTCTGGAGCAATGATAGCTTTTGGAAGGTGGTTATTATGGAAGTAAAGCTGAGCTATACGGGCTATCTCACGTGACGTTCTAGAATCTCAGCCCGCATTGAGCCGCTCTCATGACGTGAACCCACTGGAATAGAGGCGCACAGTATCATCATAGGCCCTCATGTCGTGGCTCTCGTTCTTCAAGAAACCTGCCATTCTGCGACCTAGTCAAGCTACAATTGCTCACAATCTTAGACGATCATTCGCAACTGTCAATATGGCGGCTAAACGGGATCCTAGCACTCTGTCCAACTATGGCGCTTGGCGGACACGCCATACGACAGCCGACTTCAAGATCGACTTTGACAACAAAGTCCTCAAGGGATCTGTTGTTCTTCAGCTTGAGTCACAGACTGATAAAGAGAGCAAGGAGATTATTCTCGACTCTCGGTTCGTGGACATCTCCACTATCCGTGTCAACTCAACAGAGTCCAAGTGGGAACTGAAGGACTACTCTGCACCCCTCGGTGCCCCTCTTCATATCTCTGTGCCTGGCGGTGTTGCAAAGGGAGAGCTGATCGACCTTGCTATTGACCTTCAGACGACGAGCAAATGCACTGCTCTGCAATGGCTTACTCCTGCTCAGACCTCCAACAAGAAGCATCCATACATGTTTTCTCAATGCCAGGCTATTAACGCTCGTTCTATCTTCCCCTGCCAGGATACTCCTGATGTGAAGTCAACTTTCACCTTCAAGCTTACTTCATCTCTGCCAGTTGTCGCGAGTGGCGTTCCTGTGGGAGACCACAAGGCTACACCTGGCGAGGAGAAGCTCTACGAGTTCGAGCAAAAGGTTCCTATTCCTTCCTACCTGTTTGCCGTAGCCTCTGGCGATATTGCAACTGCTCCTATTGGTCCTCGAAGCATCGTCGCTACAGGTCCCAACGAGCTGGAAGAGTGCAAATGGGAACTTGAGCGTGACATGGAGAAGTTCATGGAAGTGGCAGAGAAGCTTGTATTTCCCTACAAGTGGGGAGCATACAACGTCCTGGTCTTGCCTCCAAGCTTTCCGTACGGAGGTAGGTTTTGCTTCCTGTCGTGGTCATCATCAAAATTACTTAAATACCTCCAGGCATGGAGAACCCCATTTACACCTTTGCTACACCTACAATCATCAGTGGGGACCGCCAGAATGTGGATGTGATTGCACACGAACTCAGTCACAGCTGGAGCGGTAACCTGGTCTCCAATTCCAGCTGGGAGCATTTGTGAGTCGGCAACACTCGACCATCTGAAGTCCCAATGCTAATGATTACCAGCTGGCTGAACGAGGGCTGGACAATGTACCTCGAGCGTCGTATCCAAGCTGCTATCCATGGTGAAGCCGAATTTGACTTTTCTGCCATCATCGGATGGAGTGCCCTCGGTGTGTAACACAGCGTCACTTATGAAACCTGGGCTGACCATAACACAGAGGATGCTGTGGCGCTTTTCGGCAAGGACCATGAATACACCAAGCTCATCATCAAGCACGAGGGTGTTGACCCTGAAGACGTTTACAGCACCGTTGCTTACGAGAAGGGCTTCCACTTCCTCTACTACCTGGAGCGTCTCGTCGGTAGGGAGTACTTTGACAAGTTCATCCCTTTCTACTTCACCAAGTGGTCTGGCAAGTCTCTTGATTCGTTCGAGTTCAAGCAGACTTTCCTCGACTTCTTCAACAACCTTGGAAATGATGAAGTTTCCAAGAAAATCTCCGAGATCAACTGGGACGACAAATTCTATACACCTGGTCTGCCTCCCAAGCCTGACTTTGACACGACGTTGGCAAACCAGTGCTACGACCTCGCAAACAAATGGAAAGATGCCGTATGTTCAACCCCGTGTGGTGTGGCATGTGTCCGCTGACGTTTCATCAGAACTTTGAGCCTAGTGCCAAGGATATTGAGGATTTCACTGCCAACCAAAAGCTTGTCTTTTTGGCAGAAGTACAGCAGTCTGCCTCACTTAGTGCAGATCGAGCTCAGCTCATGGGCAAGACCTATGACTTTTTGTCGTCAAAGAACGTCGAAATCCTGGCGGCGTATTATCAGATTGCTCTCAAGGCAGAGGATTCCGCTATTTACCAAGATGTCGCTACTCTGTTGGGACGAGTCGGTCGAATGAAGTTTGTGCGCCCTCTGTTCCGTGGTCTCAACAAGGTGGACAGGCAGCTAGCGTTGGACACTTTTGAGAAGAACAAGGACTTTTACCATCCTATCTGTAAGGGCATGGTAGAGAAAGATCTAGGTCTATAGGCCATGGCCATGTCAAGTCCAATGAGGATGATGATGAGACATTTTAGATAGAGTACCATCATCGCAAAATAAAAAACAACTCATCTAGTGTAGCCAGTTTGATTTTGCCATAACTTCGCCCCACGTTTGGTTCTCATCACGAGCAAACTTCTCAATGGTATCAACATGGTCTGCCCCAAAATTGCCATACAAATGGGGGAATCCATCTTCCCACTTGATGGAATCACCAAACTGGTTAAACTCCAACTTGATAATCCAGAGCGCCGATGACTTGGTAAAAAATAGGTCGGCGGTTTTAGGCACCTGGATATCCATTTGTTAATTGCACACAAAATTGTGTGGAGGAGAAGCTCACCTGAGTTGAAGTGCTTAGATGGATGAAGCCATCGTTTCGATCGAGATCTGACAAAGGGTGTTCCTTGGGAAAGGGCTCCTCAGGGGGCGATGGAACAATCTTGTAAATGTACTTTGGAGGAGATTCGACAGACATTCTGGAGAATTAGCCAATCAGTAGGTTTTTAGCTGGAACGAGAGATGATGATGATGCAGTTAATGGAACCCCCACCAAGTGAGGATTAATGGATGGTGGTGATGTTTAGGGTACCTGAGCTAAGTGCGAGCCAACACTGTACAAGCCAAAAGTGTGGGCTTAAAATGCCAAGTTTGCTCAACCCCACACTGTACCAGTTCCCTTACCCGTTTGACGTTACACGTGAAGTTCAACGTTCCAACATAAACTCTAGTACATCTTCAACCTTCATCTCGTTTTGCCTATACTTACATCCATAGCTTATGCTATTGAGATGCTATAAAACTGCGGGATTTACTCTGACGCTGCAGCATCATCACACCTTTCGGGCCTCAAAACCCTCGACAAGGCCCGCACCAGCAACGGGCATGTCGCGGGGCCCAGTTCCGTCTCAGCTTCACTTGCTGTCAAACCTACCGACTCTATCTATTGGTGACAAGGTCAGGTTTCTCGGATGGTATGACCAAACAAGTTCATTCGCACTCTCCCTTGTGCTGTGACACTCACTCATACTCGGCACGTACTGTTGGCTAACAGAGGATAGTGTTACTTCTTACTCAACCTCAACGGCTTGCCTTACTCTAGGCCACCTTTACCCAAGAGATAGCAATGTCACCGCCTCGGTGGATGCTAAACTACTGCTCGAATCGATCACATCTGAACAAACACGTGTCGGAGAGTTTGTGAATGTGATAGGGTATATCACAGAAAAGAAGACTCTTCGCGACATGAAACCGCCATACCAAGAGTCCAAGCAGGTGTGTATACAGGCACTGGTACTCTGGTCAACTGGCCCCATCGACCTCCAGAAATATGAAAGTCTTCTCGACCCTAAATGACCTGGCAGTTGAAAGCTACAACTTATCACTTGTCGGCTAACGGACAAGACATGCCATCTGCCAAATCCAAATCCAAACATTAACCATGTCCAGACGAATACTGACGAATGGAAACCCGCTCTGACATATTCCTACTCGGGCGGAGTTTCGACCACTCAGTCCTCACAGCAGATACCACTTGAATCCTATTGGAACACGAAAGTTGCCGGGACCCGAACTCGGAAACTCCACTACTGTGCTTTCGTGCAGCTACAACTTTATCTGCATTGCATACCTAAAATGAATGTGATTTGGGCAGTGTTCGCACTCATGGCGCTCGTTGGGTTGAAATGGTGCCAGATGGCGCTATGTCTGTGGACAGACATAGCAGCCATCAGGACACTTGCTTAATTCGGCTCGATTGGGTATCTTATCCTCCACATGTCTATCTTGGGCGCCAGACAGCATATACTCCACCATAACTACTCCAGCTTGCAGCCCTCTGCTTCACCGCACGCTATCATCCTGATAGAGGATGCTTACAGGCCTCAAAACTCTGGTGTGACGACTGCGACTCCCATCGCTTGACGTGCAGATAAGCCCCCACAGGCGCCTACCAGTCCTTTCTTGGCATCAACCTGGAGGTAACATGATCATGACTGCTGAGCCATGATGAGACTCAATCATCGTCGTTGCGGCGTCGGTCGTGGTAACGTCGATGAGAATCTCTGGATGCCCCCCTCGAAACAATGACAGGCTGGTGTAACGGCCTCTTCAACAACTTTTCAGGGTTCTGTTGTACTTTGGCTGCGGCTTGTCGATCCCACAAGTCTTTCGACTTTCGGCAGATATCATCGATTTGTTCCTATCAAGCATGTCAATACACCTAGGACATGACCACCAAGATTGGCAAGAACCAACATCTGTGAGGCAGGAGCCTGGAGTAGTGATGAGGAAACCATCCTCTCCCTACGTTTGAACACATGAGTACATGATAGCCCTAGGGCTAGCTTGACGAGGAGATACCTCAAACGTATATGGGCGAACTGTTGCCTGAGGTCCTAGATAATACTGGAGCTCTTGGGTAATGACCTTTCTGTGAATGTCTTGATGGGGAATCCAGTATTTGTTCATTGAAGATGACATTGTCTTAACGTGTGTCGTATAGACGATTCTACTGAGGAATCTACGGATATCGAGACAGACCGAGAATGTGAAGAAGGTTATAGACCGGGTCGAGGGAGGGTATTTATCCAAAAGCGGTACAGCCTGCTACGGGCTATGGTTACGATGTGCCTGACGGATAGACGGTGCGGTGCATACTATGCTAATGTATGCAAACCCAAGGCACGTTAGCCTCTTGCGTGTGACTATGCTCACCGCTCGACAGGTTGATACTCCAACACCAATCTGGAACAAATCAAGGGGTCTCTGCACTACAATTCGCTGCACTTTGTTTCTCCCGCTCCATGTACAGTATCCGGAGATATCATGAGAGTTAAAACCCCTGCGATACTTTGAAAGTGAGGCGAATCAGGTGTGGCTGGCCATTGGTGAGCGGCGTCCAGCGTCCGCCCTGCCAGCGTGGCAAAATGTCGAATGGCTGCATTTGGTGCCAATAACCTTTTGTCAAGGGAATTTGAGGGAGATTTTGTCTTATTTGAGTATCTGCTATTGCTCAAACGAGTGCGTTGGCACGTTATGTGGGGATTTGCTGCTGTCAACAAGGCTGGACTGCCCTTTCGACAGACGCAGAAATGGATTTTCACTCGGACGAACCCAGATCTGCGCTTGTCAACCGCTCAAGCTTTAGCTGATGCTTCAACCAACACGGCTTATTGGGCGTGGCAAGCGCCGTGTGCATCTGTTAATCTGAGGATCACGGCACGCAAAGCCACTCCCACTGTACAGGTTCTGCGGGTTGCCGATCTCATAAGCAATACAGGGACCAGCTTTGACAAAAAGCTGTCAGAGACAAAGTGTGTTATTTCTTGCTAGCATGGCTTATTCGTTGGACCTGAATGACTTGCTCTATTGAGGGTGGGCGACCAGACTGTGAAAGTCAATTGAACTTTAAGTACACAATCCTTGTCCTTGCTCTGGTGTTGCGATTTGTCCTTGTGGACTACGGAGTTATAGGCTCATACTTAGTCTATTGGGTCAACTATAACCGCAGCCATTTGGGATTTTAAACAGTGGTCATCAACGACTTGTATCGGGGGTGGGCGACTCGTTGAGTTTGTGATTACCATCGTCAAGTGTGCAGCCTCATACTTGAAGGTTGATCACAAAGAGTGAGAACATGGCTGATCTTGTGCTCGCAAGTAGGAAGCCTTGTTTCATACGAGTAAGTGAAGCTACACGGTATACGAGGTCTGATATGCCTGGGTTCCCAACTGTGGTTGGCATCGAGCCTACATATTGATGCGCGAGTATTCATAGTCTTTACATAGTCAAATACAAACCTTGATACATCCTGGCAAGTTTCCAACGCATCGAGCCGCTTCTACAAACTGGTTTCGTAATCATGAAGCCTCCATTGGATATACTCGTCTCTCGCCTAGGCTTTGCTTCTGTGCTCCCGGATCAGCAAGCGACTTCGCGATTCAAGTCACTCTCCTCGCCCTACTTTTAAAACTTGTAACAAAATGACTCGTTGGGTATTGTTGGGTCAGACATTGGGATCGCTTGTCATGTTGGTACGACTCCGGGATGTACCGAAATGATGTTTCTTGTCTGTATCACGGATTGTCTGATAATATCGAATAGGATGCGCTGTATAAGCGTAGTCGAGATTGAAGAGAAGCTGACGATTAGCCAAACTTGTTCTTTGATCACAAACATTGACAAAACATCTGCGTATTCGAGACATTGAGCCTTGCTTGGTGAAGTGAACGGCCTCCCGTCGCTGGTGCAAACCTTATGCTAGGGGCGGGAGGGGGAGTCAAAGAAGATGCATGTTTTAAATAACAGGATTTCTGAGTATGAGATTTACAAGCAGCATGAGTTGTGTAACTCGCCATGAGCAAGTCAACAATATATCGAATCATCAACACACAAACGGGATGCGAATAATAAAGATCTAACGTTAATGTTAACGTTCAGTGGCTGACGAGTGAAGTGACGGAACGACTTACGGCTAATACTCGGCACCGAGCCCATCTCACGACCAAAGCCCAACCTCTAGCACGTGAACCCTCCACTCTCCAAATGACGACCCCAGATCCCCTGTTGAATCAGCTGCCAATCAAAGCACGGGGCCTGAATCAAGTGCAGGGCAGCCAGCAGCTGCGCGACCAAATTTGTTGACAAGCAACCGTTGTCTGCGCCAGTCAACGCTTCAGCTTCCTTCCAGTGCAGCTTCGAGGACGACAAGTTCCCCTATAGCGACCCTTTACGCCCACTGTGAATCTCGGCCCCCCGAGTGCAAGTGCAGCAAGACGATATCAAAGACCGACACTTTAGATTGTCGTCATTTCTGGATACGTACCCGCTTCAACCGATCCGACGTTGGGCCCCCCTCGCTGCTCGCTCAGCACCCCTTGCAGACCTATACCGCCGAGCGACGAGACAATGCGCTGAGGCCCTAGACGGAGAGCACGCCGTCGAGTCGCATGCCCTTGTTATAAACCACACGCTTCAGATAATCCTGTCTCACTGGGGGCAGCTTGATCCCCTCTAAACCTCGCGCATTCCCAACAACCAAAGCTCTTGTCTAGAGGGGACCGGCTTGGGTCCCCTAGACAAATCCTCCAGCCATGCCGCCCGCCGGTGGAGGAAACATCAAGGTGGTGGTGAGATGTCGACCTTTCAACAGTAGAGGTAAGTCCCTTGCCTATGCCTGGACGTGAAAGCAAGTAGCCGTGCTGAAATGGGTCGCAGAAATCGAAAGAGGTGCAAAATGTATTATCGATATGGAAGGGAACCAGACGGTGATTACCGCACCCGATGGAAAAGGCGTGAAAGATGGAGGTCCCAAGGCTTTTGCATTCGATCGTTCGTACTGGTCATTCAACAAAGACGCTCCCAATTACGCCGGTCAATCGAACCTCTTCGACGATCTGGGACAACCCCTTCTCGACAATGCTTTCGGGGGATACAACAACTGTATTTTTGCCTATGGTCAAACGGGTTCCGGAAAGTCATATTCCATGATGGGTTATGGCAAGGAAATAGGCATCATCCCTATGATTTGTCAGGACATGTTCAAAAGGATAGAACAGATTCAACAGGACGGAATGACGAAATGCACGGTCGAAGTCTCTTACCTAGAGATTTACAATGAACGAGTGCGCGATTTGCTCAATCCGTCTACCAAAGGCAACCTCAAAGTCCGAGAACACCCTTCTACTGGTCCTTACGTCGAAGATCTCGCCAAGCTTGCGGTCAACGGATTCCAGGAGATTGAACATCTCATGGACGAAGGAAACAAGGCCCGAACAGTTGCTGCGACCAACATGAACCAAACGTCAAGTCGAAGTCACGCCGTCTTCACTCTCATGTTGACCCAGAAGAAGTTGGATACCGACACCAAGATGGAAGCGGAAAAGGTCGCCAAGATCAGTCTGGTCGATTTGGCAGGTTCCGAACGAGCGACGTCAACTGGTGCGACTGGCGCGCGATTGAAGGAGGGCGCTGAAATCAATCGATCACTGTCAACCCTGGGCCGTGTCATTGCAGCCCTTGCCGACCTGTCTACGGGTGCCAAGAAGAAGAAGGGCGCCAGTCAAGTTCCGTACCGAGACAGTGTCCTGACGTGGTTGCTGAAGGATTCTTTAGGTGGAAACAGTATGACAGCAATGATAGCAGCAGTTAGTCCGGCCGACATTAACTACGACGAAACCCTCAGCACTCTTCGATATGCGGATTCTGCCAAGCGAATCAAGAACCACGCCGTTGTCAACGAGGATGCCAATGCCCGCATGATCAGAGAGTTGAAGGAGGAGCTATCACTCTTGAGAAGCAAACTTGGAGGAGGCCCAGTGCCTGGAGGAGGCGCTGGGGGTGCAGTGGTCGCTGGTGAAACCTACCCAGAGGGCACACCTCTGGATCAGCAAATGGTCAGCATCACTGGCTCAGACGGTCTTATGAAGAAGGTCTCGAAGGCAGAGATCGCGGAACAGCTGAGCCAGAGCGAGAAGTTGCTTACGGATCTGAACCAGACATGGGAGGAGAAGCTATTGAAGACTGAGGAGATCCACAAGGAACGCGAAGCAGCTCTAGAGGAACTTGGTGTCAGTATCGAAAAAGGCTTTGTCGGATTGCATACTCCCAAAAAGATGCCACATTTGGTCAACTTGTCGGATGATCCGCTTCTCGCCGAATGCCTGGTCTATAACCTCAAGCCCGGTACTACAACAGTTGGCAACGTGGACACCAATGCTGACCATCAAGCCAATATTCGACTTAATGGGTCCAGAATTCTGCACGATCATTGTTCTTTTGAGAACGCCCCAGATGGAACTGTAACTCTTACGCCCAGTGAGGGAGCCTCTGTCATGATCAACGGAAAGCGCATCACCGAGCCGTCTCAACTTCACTCTGGTTACCGTGTCATTCTTGGCGACTTCCATATCTTCCGATTTAACCATCCTATGGAGGCCAGAGCAGAACGAGCCGAAGTACCAGAGAGACCACAGAGCTTACTTCGCCATTCAATCACTGCCAGCCAGCTCCAAGCATTTAATCAGGGCTCCCCCTCACCAAGCCCCCGCCCTGGCCACGAAAGATCCTTTAGTAGGGTGTCTGAATTTGGCGACATCTCTAGACCAGAGTCTCCATCAATATTTCAACGGAGCGGTCGTGAATCAGACTGGTCACTTGCGCGACGAGAAGCAGCCGGAGCAATTCTTGGGTCGGATCAAAATCTTACCAGTTTAACTGACGAAGAGTTGAATGCCTTATTCGAAGATGTGCAAAAAGCAAGGGCGGAACGAGTGAACGGTCGCGAGGATGACGACTCGGAGTCTTCTTATCCGGTCAGGGATAAGTACCTGTCGAACGGTACTATGGACAACTTGTCGTTGGATACGGCTTTAACCATGCCTTCAACGCCGAAACAAGGCGAACCTGATGACAAGCTGAAAGAGGTCCGAGAGGAACTTCAAAACAGGCTGGAGAAACAGAAAGAAGAGTATCAGGATCAGCTCAAGAGCGCCGAGGCTGCCAACGTCGAGATCGAAGAGATCAAACAGGAAAAAGTCAAAATGGAGGCAGCTTTGAAGGAATTGAAGGAGAGCATGCAGAAACAACTCAACCAGCAACGGAAGCAGTTCGAGGAAAAGATCGAGAAGATGGACCCTCTAAAGATGCCCAAGAAAAGCCCAACCCTCTCTGAGGAAGAGATTGAGCTAGCAAAACAGACTGTAAAGACCTGGCGAAGCCGACACTTTGTTAAAATGGCCGAGGCGGTGTTGCAAAACGCATCGATTCTCAAAGAAGCGCAGGTCATGAGCCATGAGCTCGACGAGCACGTCGTCTTCCAGTTCGCGGCGGTGGATGTTGGCCATGTTCTATGCTCATCCTACGACATGGTGCTCAACGGCCTCACAGGCGAGGGTGATGACATTGCGCTTGAGGAAGCCCACAAGCCGTGCATCGGCGTCCGTGTGGTTGATTTCAAACACAGCGTAGTTCACTTGTGGAGTCTGGAGAAGCTGCACGACCGCGTACGGCAGATGCGACAGATGCATCAGTATCTTGATCAGCCAGAGTATGCACAGCATCTCAGCCTCGACAACCCGTTTGTAGAGACGTGTATGCCATCATATACGCTCGTGGGCGAGGTTGACGTGCCGCTGAAGGCTGTCTTTGACTGTCGAGTTCAGGATTCCATTCTCGACGTGTTATCCCCTTATACCTCTCATGTTGTTGGCATCATCAAGCTTTCTCTGGAGCCATCGCATGCTCGTGCGCCAACAAATACCCTCAAGTTCAATGTTGTCATGCACGAACTAGTTGGCTTTGCTGAACGAGAGGGCACTGAGGTACATGCACAGCTCTTCATCCCTGGCATCTCCGAGGAGGATGGTATCACCACCACCCAGATGATTAAAGACTTTGATGAGGGGCCTATCCGCTTTGAGAGTGTCCATAGCATGAGCATTCCTCTGTTCGCGCCCAAAGATGTCACTCTGAGGGTTGCTATCTTCGCCAAGGTATCGGCGATGCACTTGGATAAGCTGCTCAGTTGGGACGATATGAGGGATGCTGTGCCTGTAAGGGAAGGTACAGCCAAAGCGTCACGAATCAACGAGTCGCAGTTCTACACCCAAGAAAAGCACGATCTCCTTTCCCGAGTTCAAATCATGGAACTGAATGAAAATGGTGAGTATGGCGCAGTGGAAGTTACACAGACCAGCGAGCTCGACACCGGTACCTTTCAGCTCCACCAAGGTTTACAGAGACGGATTGGTATCAACATATCTCATAGCTCTGGCGACGCCCTGCCATGGGCCGATGTCACAGCAGTTCGTGTGGGAAAGATCAGGCTCGTGGACTCTGCTGGAAAGACACCCGACATGGCTTCCAATGAGCCTGATATCACCTTGAAGCTTTCACAAGCTCCAATCTTTCGCGAAAACGCCAACGGTACGAAGAGCCTTACGATTTATGCTCAGTGGGACTCGAGTATGCACAACTCACTGCTTCTTGATCGAGTGACGCAGGACAAGTATCGAGTGCAGATGACCATCTCGTGGGAGATCAGCTCTGAGAAGCTGGCTGAGCCGATCAAGTTTTCGCAAAAGGTTTGCGTGCAAATCCTATCAAGAACATTTGTGCGTCAGACTTCAATGTTCTCAGCATTGTGGCAGAACCTTCGTTTTGTGCGTTCATCGACTGGCATTTTCACTCTTGCCATGCGCCCTGCTCCAGTCAAGAAAGTCGGTGACTTGTGGAGGTTAAATAGTCAACATGATTACGTCAAGGGAGAAGAGAATCTCACAAGCTGGACACCTCGAGGGGTCTCCCTGGTGAGCGATTATCTCATGGCGCGCAAGAAAAAGCGACGTGCTGCGGATATGGCTGTGACTGAAGCTGTTATGGCCAAGCTTGGCCTTGATGGAACAAACACAGCACCCGAGAAGAAAGAACCCGAACCCGAACCCTCGCCAGAATTAAAGCCAATCATTCCAAGTGATGACGATCTTCTCATTGACACACCGGAGACCTCTCAGACTCCTGCTCTCGATGAAGATGAACAGCCAGCGACAAACGAGCCTGAGGCTGAAGAGCGCGAAGAAGCACAGTCCGAGACAGGTCAATCTGAGGCTGAACAGTATGAGGAAGTGCAGTCAGAGGTCGGTACGGCCAACCAAGAACAGGCAGACAAGGAAGAGGCCGAGGAGCAGGAAGAAAAAGAAGACGAGGACGAGGACACAGAGGAGGCGGCATCGGAGACAGCAGAGGTTGTTGAGGATGAAACCATCCAGGTGGAAGAGCAGCAACCCAAACCCGAATACGACGAAGAACAAACGGATCTCTTGACAAAGTGCCTTAAACTTTGGAAGAAATACCCCGATCCTTCAAACACCATCCTCAGTTCTACTAACATCGCGCCCCCAACGGACGGGTTGACATCTGACGCTCCAGTGCAACCGACCCTTGTCGCAACGGTCATTCGGGTACCCAAGAATCCTAAAGTGCTGAAGGGCGGATACCTGCTGGTTCCTAACAGCGACTCGACGCGCTGGGTTAAGAGATTCGTCGAGTTAAGACGACCATATCTCCATCTACATTCTGCTGGAGATGGCGACGAGGTTGGTCTAATAAGTCTACGAAACTCGCGCATCGACAGTCAACCTGGCGTATTGGGCTTACTTCAGGGACCTGATGACACCAATGCCCAAGGACAGAACGGCCAGGGCAGCGGTGCCGACTTTACGCCGGGACATCGACGAACTGGGTCAGGCCGTGTCATCTCTACTATCTGGACAGGTAGCGGAGGGGGCGCTTCATCGAGTGGCGCTGGCTTACAGCGTCTTCCGGAGCGGATGCAGTCGGCGGTGTTTGCCATCTACGGGACAGACAACACCTGGCTATTCGCGGCACGGAGCGAAAGAGACAAGATGGACTGGATCTTCCGAATCGACCAGACGTACATGAACAATGACAGCATGCCTGGTAGCGGAATGGCTAGTCCGTATCCAGGGAGCGATTTCTAGAAGAGAACGAGACTGTTATGAGGGTAATGACTTGCAACGTCCTGTCTTGGGGCATATGATTTTCTTTGTAACTATTTAATGGTGAATTAGATGAGATGACTTATACCCCCGCAGGAGAAAGGAGGGCACGCGGATCATGTGGACTTGCTACTTTATTTAAATTTGGATATATATACTTTAGATAAAATAGTCAATTTAGAGCCATAAGGAAGAGCGCGTTTTCGAATGAACAAAACTAATGCAAGGTATCGGTCGTTGTACAAAGACCGGAGATAACATAACCTATGTCTCTCGAGGTCATCGCCTATAGCCTATTACAATGGCATTCATGCATACCTGTGTAAGCTGTGGGGGTTGATGTGTGGCATTGCAGCACAGCATGATACCAGGGAATGTTAGCTATCTCTGTACGCGGTGAAACATGCATGCCGCAAAGGCTTGGGGTGCGCAAGCGATGGATGTAGTGGAAATGACGAGTCTCGTGGAATAGCTGCAAGACTGATGCATGTGCTGACTTGCTGTTTGCCACTGAGCTGCATCAACTGACTCGGGATGTCTCATGTTGAGCTGTGGGTGGGAATATCACGGCTACACGGCTCTGCAAAGTTGGATATAAAACTCAGGAATATAGTTGACAGAAACTGGTCTTGCATTGAAACACGGAAATGTTGGGTTACTTTGGAAGCTCTTTGGGTGTTAGATCCGGACATGTCAACTCCTTACTCAGACAATGTCCGGTTGGCGTCAGGGATGAGTATATGAGTTTAGATACTGATATGGGAGTAGCCAAGATACGACGCATGACCAGGATGGTTGTCTGGAGTTCTGGTTCGATGGGCTACGCCCCATGTTTCATGGAGCAAAAGCAACGACAACAAGGGGGAGAGAGATAGGCGGAGAGATGACGATTTTGAAACTTGTGGCTTGAAGGATCTATCAATGAAGCAATGTGCTGTTGAACAAGCGAACAAGTACTTGAACTATCCGAAATGAAGTCAGGAGATGAGAGCCCCTTGTTCATAATTCTCGGTCTTTCATTTGAATACCGACGGGAAGACATGTGTCCGAAGTACGAGCTCAATCTGGAGACAAGACGGGAATGTAGAGGGCATTGAATAGAGATCTACCGTAAGGGAACATGGGGAAAGGATGTGATATGTCGTCTTGTACGGTGAGACGGCAAAGACGTCCGATTCGTTGGAGCAAGGGCAGTTGAAAGTGAGGCAAGGAGGGTAGTTTTTCGTAAGTCAAGGGTTAGCATTACGACTCAGACTATGCATATGTAATTTGACTGATGATCCCGGCGTGGCAGACCAGATCTCCGGAAGCGACAACCACTCAAACCACTGGGGGATAACGCCAGAGTTGCTGCAGTTGACTTTCAGTCCCACGTCAACTGTATAGTTGAGTAAAGCTTGAGGCCAAGTATGTAGTTGACTCAAGCTGGCAAGGTCATACTCTCCTCCACCTTTTCGTTACATCGTTATGTACGAAGGGGGTTTGCCAAAGTAGGAAAAAGTTACGAGACAAGGGGTTTTTTGCTGGCCCGCTTAGTAAGAGGAAACTTTAAGAGGAGAGAGGAGACTTGTTAGAGGTGCAGAAACCGACTCCGAGGGATCGGCAGAAGCGTATCTCCCGGGACTTGAAGAATGATGAACATGTTTAATCTACCTAGCAAGTACGTACCCCTCAGGGAATGATGGGCAAGGGGTACGGGAAATGCCGTCAGCCAGTTGTAGACCCTGATATCCATGTCTACCTGGGTTAATATGGATATACCTTATGTAAAGATAGCTCCATTCCCGGGGATATTTGCGAGAGAGAGAGAGAGAGAGAGAGAGAGAGAGAGAGAGAGAGAAAGAAAAGGAGGCTGACTAGTTCAAGCCAAGTTTGTTGTATTATTCGTATTTGTCACTAAGAGACGGGACGGTTAAAAAAGCACGCCATCGAGGTTCCAAGAAACTGGAAATGGGGGTGGTGTAAAGGGGAGGTGAGGGAGGCTGAGAGAGGCTGAGAGGTCATAGCGGCGGCGGCGGCTGCTCACGATGTGCCGTCACGGAAGAGAGATTGAGTTTATCATTGTCTTAGAGTCAAGTTTGATTACACATGACTCGAGTGAGTTTGAACTACGTACCTAATCAATCCAACAGGTGAGGTGACATGCCAATTCACAAAATTTCCATAGTAAAGAAAGACTTTACGTTGTAGAAATGCCATGGCTTGCATTTCTTGACTCGTTTAAAGCTATTAGTAAGTAAGATATCTACTTATGTGTTAGCTACCTACCCCTGGGCTGGGTAGTGTATCTAGTTAGACTCCGCCATGGACCTTGTAGTGCCTTTCACCTCTGCCTCATCCGTCACAAGCTGTATGTAGTTTATCACGTTCCTTTGAGGCCTTCAACGTGACTGGATATAGTATAGGGTAGCATATATCTAAAGCTGAACAAGGAGGGGTAACGTACTGCCAGTCTCGTTCCGCGAAATCTGCCCCGCGAAATATTTTTCAACTGCCTCTCCAATTCTGAGGCACCAGACGCCAATTGATTCTTCACGCAATATTCGTTGCCCTGTAGCCCATCATGGCTACTGACAAGGCCTCCGCCGAGGGCATGCTCTGGGGTGGACGCTTCACTGGTTCGTCATCTGTGGGCAGCCTTCAACATAGCTTGCCCCTCCGCCGACCAAGCTCCGAGTGCTGGCCTCATGGATGACAGGCGGCATCGATCCCCTCATGCCCCACACTCAGCATTCGACCAGAACCAATGTTGGCTGCGCTGGATCCCTTTATACTTGCTACGGATTTGGCTGAAAGACTCACGAAGCTTGGTGTACCCTTCCGTGAGACACATCACATCCCTGGGCGATGTATAGCAAAGAGCGAGGAGCTAGGTATCCCGATAAATGAGCTTACACTTGAGCAACTGAAGGCTATTAATGGCCGATCTCCATATGATATTATAGGTGTATTCAAGTACAAGACAAGCGTTGAAGCTAAATCGGCCAAAGGTGGCACGAATCGATCAAGTATTCTAGAGCATATTGAGGTCCTCGAGGCTATGTTGGATTAGAGGAGATTACACAACACCACAATGAATGGGTTGATTCATGCACCAACAACAGTGCTTTCAAGTTATCTGAGCCAAGGCGAAGGTGGCATAAATCCGATATGATGTAGTGCAATCAGGAGGCGGTAATAGTTGCAGTTGATGATTTGATATTGAAGGTGACCAAGAGCAGCGTTGCTGACTAACCGGGTCTGGACTCAGGTCACCCTCATCTCCTCCTATTCATTCCTCCCTTGGCACATCACGCAGACAATGTCGTATACCTAATATTCTTCGGACCCGGCTCGTTGGTTGGTTTCGCTTGCGTGGCTAAAGCCTTTTTCTTTCGGTGCAATTTCCGGTGAGCCACAGTCTGTAGCCGCCGCTTGTTGATTTTTGGCGTCTACCCACGAATGGTAGACGGCGCATCATCATTATCAACTCGATCAACTGAACTGAACGTCTCTATTCTCTCCTCGTCATTTATCACACAAACAGACAACGCTCTCTTCTCTCAAAGATATACCCATCACCCATGCATGACTGACCCATGTTATCGGTTTCGGTTTCGGTTCTCTTTACGAGCACGGATCATCTTTTCCCAAGTAGTCGGAGAGTCGGTTGGTTGTCGTACCTTGTCAGACCCAGATTGCCGGATTTTGATCCCAGCTGTTGGGGAATCACTCAGGGACCGGGAAAGCATAGCATGCGGCTTATACGGACAGATTGAGACTAACAGGATATTTTGCTGTGATTACGGCTGAGACAAAAGACGCCAGGGCCTGTCTGTCTTGCATAACTCGACGAGACATGCACCAATGGGCGGACGGGCAAGGACAAACAAACATCGAGTCTTGATACGCAAGCTTTTCTATTTCCGTTCAAAATTGCTGTGTGGAATTATTCAGCCTGCATTTCTTTGTACACGAGAACTAGCGCAGCCTTTCGTGTCAGAGGTCCAAGTCGTCGGGACATGGCTACAAGAGCTAATGTTTGTCTCTTAGTGAGCAGCAGCCACATGATTACATGCCTCGCTTCTGCATCTTGGCCGCTGCCACCTCGCAGTTCAAACTGCACGTCTGGGTCCTCTGGGACTTGTACTTGGCAATGTATGTAATGTGGTGGTGTGCACACAAGTGTTCACTCTGGGGTCCCGGTATCACAACGGCACCCGACTGACTGGGTCGCCTCTTATTCCGGCGCTCTAGACTGGGGTATTGTACTAACTTAGAACTACTGTACGGGACTAAGCTAAGTTTAGAGCCCAAAGATTGGAACGAATGAACGAACGAACGAACGCACGTCCGCTGCACCAATGCAATGCCGTCCGCCTCAAGCGCCAGCGGCAGCCAGTCTGTCAGTTTGTCAGCCCAGGCCCCAGGCCCCAGTGCTCTTATGTCTGGTACATAGGGCTTGTGGCTTTTCTTTGCTTTTGCCTTTGCTAAGAAAGCCGAGAGCTTGTATGTAGATACCCGTCCCAAGCTGCTGGGTCCTTTTGCGTTCTTTGGTTCCCCCCTTGGGTGGTCGCTTTTAGGCCTATCCCATCCCATCC
>JAATHB010000356.1:0-32771 GCA_014822075.1 Fusarium buharicum | reverse complement strand
GTGGTGGTGGAAGTTATGAAGATGGGTTTGCGCGGGGAGGCATGTATGATCAAACTGGGGGTGGCGGGGGCGGAGCTCCTGGTGGACTAAGGAGAGGAGGATTGCCTAGTGGACCTAGAGGATATAGATGAAAGACAGACACTTAAAGGAGGAAGTGTATATGCTTAGGAATGGCGGAAGAGTGAATAGGGGTCTATTGGATGCCTGGCGTTTGCGCTATTGAAAGGATAGAATGGCGTTGTAACTGGTAATAATGGAGATTGTGCTTATTTGACAATCATAGAACAGCAGCGGTGAGGCATAGCCTTGGTCATTGGAAACGTAGATTGAGATAGATCGCGATATTACTAAAGTTACCAAAGTACCATAACTCCCAGCGAGACTGACTAAAACACCAAATCAAGAGCGCCCAAAACATCATAAAAGTACATCTCAAAATTCCCTAACCAATATAACCCAGATAGTTCGGCCTAAGCCCTTATTTATTCGGCATGCCATCACCCTTTTGCGCGACAGTTTTCCTGGGAAGCACTTCTACCTCCTTACTTAATAGTTTTCGCAGCTCAGGAGTAATCGTCTTTGGTTGTGGTGCAGGTGGCGCGGGCTCAGTAGCTTTGCCCTTGCCATCCTTTGAAGGGCCCGACTCTGTCGCTTCCGAAGAGCTAGGTGCGTTCTTTCGCGGCGCAGGAAAGTTTTGCTTCTTGTCGACTGCCTCAACGAGCCTCTGGAATCTCTTGAAAAGACTTTCTGCGCGGATGAGAGTTGCCTCAAGATCGATCGTGTTGGAAAGTTCATTGACTAGACAACGTTAGCTATACGCTTAACACGAGTACGACAGACAACCACTTACTATACTTGAGCACCTCGTCAAAGTGCTGCAGATGCTCCATAATCACATCGCGGTGTCTTTCAAGGATTGCTAGTGCAACAAAAAGATGGAAGTTTGCACTCATATAATCCGTCCACAAGCCCTCCCACAATCGAAGAACATCTAGCCAGGCAAACTCGCGCTTATACCACACCAAGATCATGCGGAAGAAGAAGAAAAAGTTGGTGCTGTCGGCCTTCTGTAGGTGGCTCCAGAGCGCGGGGTCCATGAACTGAACAAGCTGATCCAGTGTCAGGAGCTGGTTGCGCATACCGGATTGATCGCGCAGAAAGTTGCGCTCCATGCGTTCCATGAATTTCTGGAAACCCCAGAACGCAACAGCGTCATCCTGGATCACGGCGTAGATTGGTGCAAGAAGATCCGACATGCCCTGAACATAGCCGAGGTCCTTGTTGTACTCGTTATAAGTGAGGAGCATCTCTTTCAGCTGCTCGAGATGGACATTGGTGCCGACTTCGGCAAAAGGGGAGCTTGGGTCAGGATGGGGAATATCCTCGCCCATAAAGATGGGCACGTTGCGGTCCGTTCTGTGGACGTCCTTTTCTGTAGTAGTAACAAGATAAGTATAACTTCAAGAGAAAAGTGTTGAGAGATGGGGGTAACTTACCAATTCGTCCCTTTTGCTCACGCCACCACTCGCCCGTCTCGCCCTCACCTCCATCACCGTCTAACCTTTCCCACCATGACAGCTTCAGCTGATAATACTGATCACGAAGAGATGCGATCTGTGCTTTTCTGTCATCGGCAGTACTGTACCACTCATAGACACCGAGAAGGAAGAGCCAGGCTTCCTTTCGAACCCCATCATCGGGATCCAGACCTCCATGGAAGATGCGCTCCTTGACCTCGTCAATTGTAACGGATAGTCGTCCTGTTTGAGGGTCAAAGAAGGTCTTCCATTCCTTCATAGTCACTGTTCTTCGTCGCTCCTCGAGTGACAGATTACTGGCACCTTCTAGTAGTTCAAATTCGCCAACATCGGTATCCTCAAGCTCCATGACATCATGAGCAGACCATATCCTCTGTCTCCTGTCGCGATCGCTCTGCTCCTGTATGCCCATAGCCCAGCGAGCCAGATAGATTCTAGCGCTGTCAAACTCATCCTGCAGAGTCTGAACTTCAGGGTTCCTGAGGAGTCGTTTGACCTGAGGCGGCATATTAGGGTTCTCAACAAGGTCCTGGGCCGCTCTCCGCGTAAAAGTGGTAACTTTACTAAACTTCTCCATGATGTTCCAGCCAGTCTCTTTTATTAGCTTGACGAAAGGGTCCATCTCGGCATCCCGGTTCGAAGGTCCTCCAGCACCACGATGTTGCATGCCCACGGAGCTGTCCTGACTGCCAATCTGTGACGTGCTCGAGGTGAGCTTATGGCCAAACGCCTCACTGTCCTCTTTGCTAGGTTCGATGAGATAGATATTAGGCTCAGCGCCAGATCGCTCGATCTTAACGTAGCGTCGCAGCCACTTGACCACCTCGTCGCCACCCCAGAACATCTGGCCTGATTCGCCAAATGGGTCGAAAGTGTCGCGGGCGAGCTTCTTCTTTTGAAGTATCGTGCTCTGACATTCATTGTCGTGGAAGAATAAGGCAGGAAAGCTGTCGCCCGCACGGGAGTTGATGATGACGGATCCATACCACCAGCCAAGACTCGGAGGACGAACGAGAAGCGAGTAAACGGCGCTCACGGGAATCGCAAAGGCATATCCGCCAACAGACCCGACGTGACTCGTAACGGTAGGGGGAGGAGGTACAAGATAAGACTGTTTTGGGGGCGAGTCGCCATCGCAGAGGTCGACCTTGACGTAGATGCTCGCTGAGTCGCCAAGTGCAGACTCGGGGATCCAAGCGAGGAGTAGATCCGAAGAGGCAATATTTGTCGTTTCATGGGATGAAGATGAAGAGGGGCGCTCTCCATGGTGACCTCGTTGTTGGAGGAGTGCGACGTAGCCAGGAATATTGTCTTTTGAAGAAGGTGTTGGATGGACATAAACCTGTGATCATCAGTTATCGTTCTTGTAGCTGCCTATACAAGCGTAATGTCTCGAGTACTCACCTTGCTTTTCGAAAAGAGAAGTTTTACGCCTTTTCCCGTCTCAGCGTTTCTGATAGTGTTGTATTCGCCCTCCTCGTCGTCGCTCAACGCATAGAAGCTGTTTGATGGCGACGCAGATCGTCGTGGAGGCTGTGGCGGCGGCGCATCAGCTGCCCCGGAATACTTCTGCGACATGACGAGAAGGAGTGAGCTCAAGCTTAGCTGCTGCTTCTTTTTATTGCCTGTTCACTCGGTGTTCACTCGAAAGATCAAAGTTTAAGACTTGGTATGTAGGAGCAAAAGTGTTTAATAAATGGTCACAATGTGAAAGTTTTGTGGTGGCATGTGAGTGAATGCAAGCAAGAGGCAGCTGCTGTGTCTTGCCCAAACTGTCACGAATGACGACGTGCCCCGCCACAGAAGCTCCCCACCCCGTCTTAGCGGCGGTACTTAGCTAGATAGCTTGTTTCTAGTGAAGAAGTAGGTACCTGTGCTTACACGGCTTAGCAAGGCGCCAAGCCTGATGTATGTATCATGACTGCAGTTATTGGTGGGAAAGATACATAACCTTGCCAGCGAGCGTCGTCACTGGCCTACGGAATAAGTCTGAATGCCTTCATTGACCACGTACGAGGGACACGTATTATCCACGTCGACAACTATGATGATTCATGCTAAATGAGTCAATAGAATGATCTTATCATTTTCTAGGCCCTTATCAGTAGAGCTTATGACGAGTTTAGACGATGTTTAACAAGATATGATCTAGGTAAGATAAGTATGAGAACAAGATCCAGTCATGGTTATCATAAATAAAGGTAAACTCATCAAAGCTCGTTCTCTTTGACGTCTATTACTTGTAGGACTTCAACTGCTACATAAGTCTTCAACGAATTGCATGGTATATGAATCCCACGTCCACGCACATCTATTATCCATCCCGGTCAATTGTAATACCTGCTGACTCCTTTCAAATTAACAACATGCCACCGCTTACACGAACTTGCAGCAACAGGTCAAAAGCAAATGATGAGGCACCGCCTCAAAGCGAATGAACCAAGTCAGTCAGGCTCTTCAAGAGCAGAAGTTATGGGCTCGTTCTTGGATGCTTAAATACTTCAAACTTCTTCAACCAGAAACCTAGTCTGAAACTCAGGCTCAACGGCCGTCTCGGGGTCGGTCCAGTTCACTGGCTTGTGAAGTCGGAGCAATGACAGGAAATAGTCCTCGAGGATGCAGAAATTGAGAAGGAAGCTGTTGCAGTTCCAGGCAATAGCGCAGACCATGGCGCCAGCCACGGCGTCGAGGATGAAGTGATTGGCTGTCGCGACGATGGCAGTCAGGATGAGGGCTGGGTATGACATGCCCGCAACAACAATCAATATTCGCTTCCAGGAGGTGGATCGGAGGCCGGTGAGGGGAATGGTAGCAACGGTGAGGCCGACCAGGAGAGAGTAGCCAAAGTGCAGCGAAGGCATAGCAGCTGTAAGTTCAGTTAGCAGCGCACAATGAGGTTGGTGTTCTCATGACTTACCATATTGGTTACAGAATCGATTTGTTGTCCAGACGCTGCTCTCGCCGGTACCGCTGTGAACACTGTCGACAAAACCAAAGCTCTTGGCCTCCTCAGCATTCGGGCCCTGGTAGTCAGGAGCGCTAAGCAGGCGAGGCGGCATGCAAGGCCAGCTTGTGAAAACAACAAAGGCGATGAGGTTGCACATGGCCATAGTCCGCCGACGAGCCTCGTAAAGAGCAGGGCCAGCAGATACAGTATCTGAGCGCACGCGACCAGTGGCATAACGAAGATGTTGCGTGGTTGTGAAGTAGTAGAGCACTACGAGGAAGGTGATGGTACCGGGAATATGGATGAAAGAATAAATGCGGTTGATCCAGTGGAGCAGAGCAGGGCGCTGGAGAAACCATTTCTGAAAGTCCACCTCCCAAAAGATGTGAAGACGCTGCTCAAGATGAATGATCTGAAGGGCGTGCCTGCGGGCTACATCGACAGTGTTCTCATCGAGTGTCAGCGCAGTGATGGCGCGACCAACCTGGTAGACAAAGTAGATGAGAAACCAGTACCAGCACTCGACGAGAAAAGGCAGCTTCTTGAGAACGCGGCTCAGAAGACGATCTTCGAATACGTGCGTGTTTGGTGTAGAGACGATGCGCTTGTAGCCGAATACTTGCAACTTGCGACGGCGCAAGCCCGGTTGGGCACGGGATTCAAGACCAGGCGAGCTCCGACCGCTTAGGAGGCCATCACTAGAGTCTCTCTTTGGTAGGTCGTCAGATCGCTTATAGCTGCTGAGGCTGGCGAGGCCTGATTTGTTTGTCCAGAAGTTGTAGTCTTTGCTTCGGTTGAAGTAGGCGCCTCCGAAGAGAAGGGTCACGACGATAAGAGGTTCGAGAAAGGAGCCAACTCCCATCTTTGCGGTGAGCTGCGCCGTACGCAGATATATGCTTTATGTAGGTAGGTATAGTATGTTGTTGTGCGTATACTGTTTTGTTGAGGTGCGAGAGGTAAGGTATCTTAATGGAAGGTAGGAGAATCGATAGGGTGACACTCGAAAAGAAAAGTCACCACAGGAAGGCCCCAGACAAAACAGAACAGTAAAAATAAAAACAAATGGGTATTATGCAGATTACTTTATTTCTTTTAATTAACAGTAAAAGGAGAAATACGAAGCTGTTTATAGTAGGGGGAGAGTTGGGTTTTGATGATGGAGGTGTGACAAGAGACGGAACGCTCGGGGTTGATTCTGTAATTATTTGGCTGCCTACTGTAATTTATGAAAAGGTACCTAAGAGAGGGCCTCATGGTCCCATTCAACCACACACAACAGAGTGCATTTTGTATGTACCCAAAGTTAATAGATACCGACACTGGCATTGGAACCTCATCTTTGAGGGCACACAACATGTCTAAGTCGCCTGGTAGCACTTAGACAAGCCACAAACAGGGAATATGCATGGCCCAAGCCAGCCCTGTTGCCGGATGCCGGCTTTGTAGGGGTAGCTCGACCAATTATGGCACAGAAAGAAAAACAGCCCGAGGGAGCTAGACAGGGACAATTAAGGCGATGAATCGGCCACTTCCAGTCGTAGATAGACTGACAGAGGCGCGACGGCTAAGCCACGACGTACGACGACAAAAAACAAACCAACATGATGAAAATACGAAAATCCGTATTAGCTGCCTGATGCAGGCTAGAGGGGGATTAAAAAAACACGATAATGGAATAGATGGAAGGTCGACGGATTTTAGTGTAAGTGATTATTGTGTTTTTTATCCTCCCGAGGCTGTCACAGGCCAGCTCCTGAATGATGTTAGCAAAGAACCTATTACACCAATCAGACAAGGGCATCTAACTTTTTAGCTGTTTTAGCTATTAAGAATCTAAAAAATAGATGAAATAGAGGCTCTTATAATTAAGTAAGCTCTAATTAGTTTCTTATTTTTATATCGCTTTACTGGTGAAATAACTGATATATTATGCTGATAGACGTCACTAATATGTAGTACGCTAATAACCATTCAGGGATTAACCTGCCAAGGCCTTCCGCTCAGGTCCATGATCCACTTGACCCCACGTACAAGATATGTGATGGCCTCACGTTAGCTCTTGTACTGGCTGGACTTTTAGATCTGGTGATAGCTCATGCAACAGGCTTATACTGCCAACTCTATCAGATCTGGTTGGCTGTGGCAGTCAAAGGAAAAGTGTACGTTCATCTTCCATTAGATTGAGTTACTAGCATGAAAATACTTAATCTCCCCCCTCGCACGACTGACGGAGACATGGACATGATCATGGTGTTGTTTGTCCGTGCCCTTCGACCATCATCATTCGACCATTAATAAATATCCTTTTCGAGCTGAAACTCCTTTCCCCTGAGATCTGTTCCGCGGATGCCGATGATATGTTCTCATGACAGGTACTTTTTCTATCAGCGGAGATACGGGTAACAAGTCACTCCGGGCACGTAGCAAAGAGTCCGTCTTACACTCCCGGCCTCCGACTTTTGACCTCCGGGTCTTCCGAAAGCCCGTCCACTAACACCAACCACTTGCCTGTCGCGTGATCTTTTTGGACCTGTATATAATGATAATAGAAACACCTGTTTCGGATCCAGTTTGCCAAGCTCACCCTTTTCGTTCTAACCGTCGCCGAGACTGAATATCGGAGGCTTTATCCCGTCTGCCTTCACCTTGGCTGAAATCATGATTCCTCAAACGCCTTGTGCCGTACGTCATGATTCAATGGAGAATATTTCACCAATCAATCCAATACTGCCACGGGAACGAATGCGCTAAGATAGTTGATGCTACCCAAATACCTAGGCATATGCCGGATAAGCTTCAAGGGTTGCTCTCTAGCAGTGCCGATTCCCGACTTGGAAATGTAAATCATCATTTTCAACCAAAGAGGGGGGAAATGTCCCTATGATCAACGAACGACGCGAACTCTACGAGAGCCTTGAGAGGCAGAGAAATACAGTCTTATCATGCAGCAGATAACATTATAATTAGATCCACTCTTTACTGCAAATACAGAATGTGCCATAATCAGGTATTCTAGCCACAGACGCGGTGGAGTTATCAATGCAACAGATTGACAATAAAACAACGTATTAACTCGGTCACCTTCAAAAGCCCGAGTTGATAAGCCATCAGGTAGACCTCTCCGAGACATCCGGTACATGGGTACTCGCCACATATGTATGTACCTTTCCTCAAGCGAGTGCATGCATTCATACATCTTGGCATGAAATGCTGTTTAATTGCTGGATTGTTTTATCCGTAATGGCTTGATGTACCTTGTATACACCATATAAACTCTAGGTTTGGAGATAAAGGCAAAGAATATCATCGACTCTTATATCCATGCCCAACAGCTGGCCATTAAACTAATCCTGGTTCTATGTAATATGCCAACCTCCAATGATACATAAAATACATGACCTCTTCGTATTCTATTCCACCCCCAAGGGTACCTATCCCAACGCCCAATCCCATTGTAACATATCTGGCCGCCCATCTATATAAGTCGTATACTTCGTTCATATCGTGTTCTATGCAACCGCATCCCGTTATAATCACACATCATCTACACCAAGCTCTTCTTCCTCAAAATGGTGCTCAGCTCCTTTAGCTTGACGGGTTTCGACAGAAACACGTCCACACCACTCGCGTATGCATCCTGCTGCGCACTCGCAGATGCCAAACCCGTCAGGGCAAGAATAGCCACTGGTTCCCGCGGGTTTTCGCGTTCAAAAGCTCGTATGCGTTTCGTAGCCTCAATTCCGTCCATTCTCGGCATGCTGATGTCCATAAGGATGCAGCTGAATAGATCTGGATTCTCCTGAAACTTTTCCACGGCCTCAAGTCCGTCAGCGGCTGTTGCATACTTGCTGCCAAGCTTCTTCATGTATGCACACAGCACCGATAGGTTGATAGGGTTATCGTCGACGAGTAAGAAACTCTTGGGTCCAATTGTCGAAAGTTGTGCCTGTTGCTTCTCATGAGACGAATGTTCTGAAGGAGCTCGCTTTGGAGGCCCAGGGCGTCTCATGGACCCCAAGCCTAGACCTGGCGGTGTTATTTTATCCTCGGGAACATCGACCCCGATATTGTTTCCAGTAGAGCGCCTTTTCGTGTCAGCGGGTCCATGGTTTGAATGATCCCCGTCTGCCTTTGTTGGCACAGCCGGCGACAGAGCCTGCAAGTCTCCCCATCGACGGAATGCTATATGGAGAATCCTAGCAAGCTTGTGCGGTCCGATACTACAGCTACGTGTTAGTAGTGGGTACTTGTCAAGTGCAGGCTGAACTTACGGCTGAGAAACAAACTCATATACCCGTTGTTCCGTGGATGTCTTGTTCTGGGAGGATCGTCTATGCGCCGTGATGGCGTTGGCGCACACAACAACAACAGGAGACCTGATTAGTTCTTCACTGCTCAGGACCGAATCGTTGATCGCCATCTCGTTGCACAAGACCAGATCCGGCGCCACATCTTGACATGCATCCTCGCAAACAACATCCATCTCCAGCCATCGGTGGCACATTGTCTGCATAGCAGACATGGGAATGCCCTTTCCAGTCTTTGATTTGATCTCCTCCTCGGAGGGGAAGCCGATCAGCCTCACTCGCAGCCCCTTCAACCGTTTCGTCTCTTCGTCAACCTCATTCTTCTCCAGCCCTTGCTCGCCACCACTCTCATCAGCATCGCTGGTTCGGGTCAAGGGCAATGTCACAGTTGCTGTTGTGCCCACGTTGACCTTGCTCTCAATCGAGATCTTGCCGCCCATAGACGCCACAATCTTTTTAACCAGGCTCAAGCCCAGTCCAGTTCCGTGTGAAAGGTGATTCTCCTGAGAAAAGGGTTTGAAGAGGTCGTTACGGAGGAAGTCTGGAGAAATTCCTTGGCCCGTATCTGTGACCGAAATGCGGACCACACGTTTGTTACTCTCGGGATTGTTCGAAGAAAGGGGCTTCTGAGAAAGCGAGACCGTAATTGTGCCGTTCTGCGTATATTTCAGTGCGTTTCCAAATAGGTTCATCACCACACGACGAAGCGCTCCAGCTGCCACGTGGAATCGATATGGCACATAGGGGTCAATATCAAGGAATATGGCCACCTGATCTTCATGTCCAAGCGGTACCTCATACTTGACAGAATTCTGTGGCTGGCCGCCGGTCAAGTCTTTCGAGCCAGGAGATTGCACATCTTCGACGTCCGGATGTTGGCTTCGATTGCTGGCCTGCCAGGCTCCATCAGCTGCATTGTGCTTAAAAACATGACCAGCAAAGACACTGTCCATGACCTCTTCAACCAGAGCATCAAGTCTGACCTCTGACGTAGCGACGCTAGCGGCAATGGTTGCAGCAGGATCAGACACGACGGAGCGTTTCCGCGCTCGACGCTCTCGTTTGCGGTGAACCGTAGCTTGATTGACCTTGGAGAAGTAAAGGAGATGGTCGATAGTCTCGGAAAGTGTTCGACCACAGGTTTCGAGGGTGCGCAAAAGATTTCCCTGAAAGACGTCTAGTTGAGTATCAGCAAGCAGCTCAGCTGCAAGCATCACTCCATGTAAAGGTGTACGCAGTTCGTGAGACAAGGAACCGAGCACATCAGACTGTGCCTTATTGACAAGCAAAGCCTCGAGTTGCTGGGCTTCTGACATGGCTAGCATACCAAATGCTCGTAGGTAGCTCAGCTCACCTTCTATGGTAAAGGCCCTCGTCGGTGTCAAAGTGTAAGCAAACCCTCCCGCCAGCCAACGATCCCTCTTGGGGTCCCAAACAGGCACGAAAGCAACGCTTCGAGCACCAGGAAAGATCTTGGCTATTGAAGGTCCTTCTGAAGCTCTTGACCAAGGACGCTGTTTGCTACCTGGCAACGTTGCGGTCGAGTTTTCAATTCCGGGGTCTTGTTTGAGGATGGGGTTAGAGAGATCTTCCTCTGACGAACCACTAGTTAAGAGCCCTCCATCCTCATCAAAATTGAATATCTTTCCTGCAGGGTACCTTCTCAAGAGCGCCGCGAGCAGTCTCGTGGGCATGGCGGCGTGAAGGTTAGAGCTAGAATCCAAGTTGATACTAGACGAAGTGGAAGTAGCGAAGCCAAGTACACCGCAGCGTGAGCTCTCTTCGTGATCTGGGGTCAGAGGCGTAGCTTCGTCACTGCTTGAAGAGGATCCAGGCGTAGATTGATTATTGTCGTGATGAAGCATGATATCGGTGGCTGAAGCCTCAGAGTGGGCATCGAGAAAGAGCACGCCCTCAATCTCAATTCCTTCACGGATTAGGTTGGCTGCTCGAGAGAAGATCTTGGCCATGGCTTTCTCTTTGATGTTGGCGTCAGATTCTCGAACGGTCATGCTCGACGAGGTAGTGCTGGTCATGTTTGCCTGTCCAGTGCTTCCAGAGCTGATGGCAGTTGTTTCGCCTGCAGTGTTGGGCTGCATTGGCACATGGACGGGCAGCGTCCTCTGAAGGCTGAGACCTCGGAACTTTTGCAAAGCCTGTTGCTCAGAATTCAAGGCACCCTCCCGAGACGCATCGTCGTGAAAAGCTGGGGAATTAGCACCAGCTCGCCAACCTGCCATGGTCGATTCCTTCTCGACGAAAGAGCCGATTCCTCTCGTCATTCGCACGCTTCTTCGATAGGCGTCACCAACGCTTTTTGACTGTAGATAATCCATGATATTGGAGGAAATCTCTCGCAAGGCGTGAGTATCATTACTGCTCCAATCTTCTGCTGCTCTAGGCTGAGGGTCAACCACGCAATAAACACCAATGTCGACGCCTGTGGGGGCTCGGATAGGAACGGCAGCGTAGAATCGAGCAGGGCATCCTGACAATGGATGTGGGATTTTGCAGAGTCGGGCATCGGTCGCTAGGTCTGGTATTAGAGTAAGGGGCAATTCCTCATCTGAAGCAGAGGGGTCCTTTGTTTGCGCCATGAGAGCACGGTCACAGACCGAAAGCTGCCGTGGGAATGTTCCAGGGTACAACCAGAACTCTCCATGATCATGTTTTGGTCTGATTGGTCCTGGGGAAAGTGATGACTGCTGTGTCGTCTCGGCGACAATGTACTGGTGATTGCGATCGAAGAGAGAAATCAAGGCACGGTCAGTGCCCGTTCTCCAGAGACCCAGCTGCGCGAGAGAGGCGAGAACGGTGTCTCTCGAGGTTGAGGATTGTTCATTGGGAACATCTGTGTGATCTGAAGGCGTATTTGGGTCGAGAGAGGCGCCTTCGCTAGGCGAGTCTATAATGCCGTTGAGCAACGACGCTCCATATCTATGATACCTTGTAAGTACATCGCGCGAAGTATAGGTAAATCCACTACATGCGAGCATGGAGAGATAGCGGAAGAACAAACTTGAAAGATTCCCGCTCACGAGCTGGTTCCGAGACCTGCCTAGGTGGACGACATGAAGTCATCTTGGAGATTGTTTTGCGGTCCTGGCCTAGACCTCACCCAGGCTGAGATCAGCCTCGACTAAAGCCGTCGATGGTGAAAACAAGAGTTGTGAGTAAAATGTCAAGGAAGGGCAATGTTCTCTCCGGCCAACGATTTTGGTCTAGGTCTTGGGTGGCAACCTGGAGCGGGATACGATGATGCTAGCTACAGCACTGAGGTACTGTAGTCGCACGTTTACTACAAGCAAACAATGGGATCCTGTACATCAGAATACCTCAAAGCCGCTGTAAACAAGCCAATTAAGTGTAGTCGCGAGAGAAAATCTCCAAAGCATATGTGGTAGCACGCAAATCCTGCGCCAGCAAACAGAGAGGTTAAGTTAGCCCACGAACAGCGCCGTTACAGAATAGCCCTCTGAAAGCTACATACCGCTAACATGTGCCGTTTTCGCAAAGGATTTTCCATGCTCCGGCCGGGTCGTTGACAAATCTCGTGGTCTCGAACGGTCGAGAGTTCTAGACCGGAGGATGAAGAGGCGAAAGAAGAAGAGAAGAGTGTTTGGTTGGTTGGCTCGGAGAGAAACAGATAACACAACGTTTCCGCGGGCCCGAGACATGGAAACTCACGACTCGCTGATTGAAGTTAATTCCTTCCTTCCGTCTATGGTAAACTGTTGACAAAGAACTAAGGCACCTAATCCCCGCATAGGTAACCAATACTTCTCTGACAAAGATTACTACAGTACAGTGCTACATAGTACATATTCATAACAATTTTTGATGCCCAATTCCTTGATACTTGTCGTCAGCCTGGTAGTAAAGTGGAGGCAAGGGGGAATCCATCACCACTGAATAACGACATTATGATGTAACCCGCTGATATTTTACCTCACGTAAATTCAAAGCAACTTGGTATAAACGCCAGTGATAATCTACTGTACCTAAGATACTGTCCTGTAGGTAGTTGCAGTATAGCAATGACCCTCCCTTCAGGTTCCTCATCTACAACGCCATCCATTGCATCAGCCATCAGCCTAGTTGGCCCCAATATAGTACTGTACTGTTTCCCTAATCGTCCTCAAACGCCTGTCTCGAAACCAAAGCTCCAGTTAATTATACATTTCATCAGCGCCCACCATACGCCCTAGGATCAGGCTCTGAATTACGAGCTCATCGTCCAACACACGAATGTTGTTAATCATGGACTGAGCTGCTGCAGACTTCCGGCGCTTCTTATTGCCAGTCATTTCCGTAGGCGCTAGAACCGCCTCGACTGTCCCTGTACCTTTATCCAGGTACAACCAGTCAAAAGGATTCCCCGCCTTCTGATGTTCAAGCAAGACCTCCCGCGCTTGCTGCGTCGAAAAGACACGCGAGATTGATGGACCCAGCACAGTAGCAAGGAAGATGTAGGGCTCTTTAGCTTCATTGCGTGACTTCTTTGAGTCGACCACAACCAGAACTCGTTGTCCGTCGAGGAGCCGTGGCCGTTGCTCAATAACATCAGCTAACCTCGCATCAGCCGCCGAATACGGCGTCAGTATTCTCGATCGAATCGCGTTGCCAAGTACAGAAGATGCCCCTGCGCAAAGCATGTATGGTTCCCAGTCTACAATAGCACCCTTGTTCAAACAAGCCGTGATCCATTGGTGGGCCAAGCAGGGAAGTCCCAGTGCCAAAGCCTGCATGTACTTGACTTTGCGTGAATGACTGTCTGCAATGAGCGCCGTGAATCCGCCATCACAACTTGCTTTCGTGAGCTTCAGTGCGTCTTGCTCGTCCATCACCGGACTATTGGTATTCATGATTGATGAATGCTCAAACATCTCCTGAAACCCTTCAGTAAGTATTGTGCCTCCTGACTGTGCGATCTTTGTCTCCAGTTTCTTGCGCTCCTGCGGCTTGACCTGGTTCTGGAAAGAAATGGCAAATACCATGCCCTCAAATAGCCGTCCAGTCCGAGGTATCGGACCTAAACTCTGTCTGAAGGATCTGCTAGATTTGGCATGCACTATACTCCTTTCAAGCACACTTGCGGCCGGCGAGTAGTGCAGCTCATCAGTAGACTCTGAGTCAAGACGTGTAAACCGTTTCGACACTCGTGTCGTTCTTGTTGCTTGCTGAGGCGACACAGAGTTAGTTCCTGCTCGATTTTCTCGTTGACGCAAGCTTCGGGCGTCTCCTGGTGATGGAAGAGTCACCGATTCTGGCCGTTCAGAAACAGGCGACTCTAGAGTCCCAGGCGTCGTTTTGGCAGAACGTACTGGTGTTGTTGAAAGAACACTCAAACTCGATGATGTTGGAGGGATCTGGTCAGCCGAGCGATTGGGCACTGGAGTCACTGGCGTAGTCTCAGCTCCATCACTTCGGCGTGAACGAGTAGTCATCGGCGGTGGGAGATCTGCATAGACATCCCGAGTGCTCTTCTTAGATCGCGAAGCTGGCTTGGTCTTGCTCTCATCATTTGTCTCTTTAAGTGGTATCAACTCCTGCTCCGCCTCTTCTTCAATCATCGAAACTGCGACCGCCTTGTGTAGAGGCGACGACATGGTAGCAGTTTTTGGCTCTAACTCGCCCATCAACCCATCCGAGTTGGAAGAGCTGATGAAGGGGTTTCTGCGCTTGTGCCGGACTACACGACCATATGTCCTCGTGGTCCGTTTCCGGGGTGGGGGCAAAGATGATGGTTCTGAATGCTCATCGAGTCCCCCTGACAGATTCTCATCGTCAACTCTGAGTGTGGGCAGCTCAGGCTCAGACGGTGATGGATCTTCAGGTGGTGCTGTAGGTGGAAGAGAAGGCGCAGGGCTGGTCGCAGGTATCATGTCTTCATCTACCACGGTCTTTTCGGCGTCCACCAAAACCACATCTCCGTCACGGTCAATCTGCTGATCTTCAGGCGCACTATTCCTAGGAGTGGCTTTAGTTGATGTAACAGGAAGCGTTTCGTTTGAAGCCACTACCCCTTTCTGAGAATCATCCACGAGAGCGGGCAGTTCTTGTCTCTTGCTAGCCACTGTATCGGCCTTGGGCAGCACTGGAGTCACACCAGTGCCTTTCACCGGTAAGGTCTTTCTCTTCTTCCGTGATGGCTGTTCTGTCGAATCACGCCTAATCTTTGGTGTGAAGCTCACCCGACCCATCTCTTCCGCAGCCTTGGCCTTTTTCCGTTCAATCTTTCTTTTCCTTTCCAGCCGTCGAATGGCATCGTCAGAATCGTCATCAGAGTCCATAGGCATGACAGTGCCCTTAATTGTCTTTCTCTCTTGAGATTTCTTCATTGGTTCGTAATGTGCTATTGGCTCGGTAGTGCTGGATGACCTGAGTTGCTGCGCCCATGGGGTAGGGTCTGAGGATGGAGGCGACTCGGGGATCATGTCACATCCCATAGATCTACTATTCAGGGGTGTTTGTGCTCTTGCAGTGTCTTCATCCTTGTCTCGTAATGATGTCGCGGGTATTTCGTGTAGGCGTTGAGGACTCGACGTACGGATATCAGTTGGTGAAGAAACATTGGCTCGGTTCTTTAGGGGTGACGTTTCGATAATATTCGGCGAGATGTTATTGAAGTGATTCGGTGAGGGTCGTGAGGATGTTGGACTGATATGTTTGATGGCTGAGGAAAACTGCGTCTGGCCGAACAATTGGCTTCCAGCTAGAGGGGCAGTAATGCTCGGTTTCGCAGAAAAAGGATTCCTGGAGACAGCAGGTGTCTCAGGGGCGGCGCCATTGGGACGGGATGGAGTTTGGCCTGTGTTTAGTTGCGAAGTCCCATCGGGCAGCCTCCATTCACTTCTAGTATTTTCGAAGCCTGCGTCCTCGGAGATTTGGGACGAAGGTCGGCCCAGCTCGCTAATATTGGCAAAATTGACGGCACCTGTGTCGTCATCTTGAAGAGTCTGAGGTTCGAGGGATCCAGACTGAGTATCGCCATTGACAGGACTTGAGGGCACGACATCGCAGTATTCACTGTAATCACGATCGATATTGACCTGTGTCGGGGTTTGCTGAGAAAAGTCCATCTTTCGCAAGGCAGCAGCTGCAGCGCTGATCGGCGGCTTGGTGCTCTCGATCAGTGGTTTGAGTGCATTATTCTGCACCGACTGTGGCTGCACACTTTCATGACGTGTTGGGAGGATATCGGATTTTGAGGGTTTATTGGATTTATCGAGCACTCGAGTTTTCAGGCTTTCGTTGCCGGACGGGTTGACGCGATTCTCCTGGTCCTGGACAACGCCATTCAGAGCGCCCGCCTCGAGAGATGCACATTGCTTTTTGGAGTGTGTCAGTGCCACCCTGGTCCTGGCCCAGTGCGGCGGATCGTCATTCTCGGTAGCGGGGCGTACTGAACGCGCTGTGTCCGTTAACGCGTCGTGAGAAGTAGATACCTCTGAAGTTGCCTTTTCAATGACGGTTGGGTCTGATGATGGCACGACTACTTCACTTGTTGGTGAAGGTATCTGTTTCGGAGTCGACATGCCGGCTTTCGAAGATGATATGAATTTTGGCGGCGAACTGCTGAGCTATATGAGGACATGGAAGTGTTAGTGCACCATGGTTACAAGAAAGCAAATCCCAGTGCAAGCTTCAGCAACTGCACTGGTTACGTACCATTCCGCCTCCAAACTCGGCCCTGTAGGCATCCAGAATGGCCTGGCTGTCTTGCGACTCATTGCTGCCTGACTGAACCAGCATCTGAGAGTTTGTCATTGTGGTGAATTGCGCATCTTCAAACGGGAACCGACATGAGAAGGCAACTTGCAGAGTAGAGGTTGAAAGGGAGAAGTCAATTGAGTAACCTAATGTGCGGCTAAATCAAAAGTGAATTGGCCGAATTGGCACAGACAAAGACGGAAGCTGCGAGCGTCAGTGACACGACAACACGTGATATTCCTCCACTCACTCAAGCACTCGACCGACCACATTCACTTACACCAATTCAGCAACCCTATACCATCTCCAGGACTGCTTTGCAGCATTCAGATCCACGTCGATAGCACATTTTGATCAATATACGAGGAGTTTGTCTTTAATACACATTCCAATCCCTCGGTCTGCACCTCGGTCACAACGGCCAGCTCGAGTGAAGCCTCTTGGTCACATTCTCTTCTTCACGTTGTCTTCATCACCGAACACCATCATACCAGCCTCAGGAAGCGGTTATTCGAGTTACTAACCTATCCAGGCTATGACATCAGTCATAGATCTTATTGCTCCCACCAGCTTTCAACAAATCAGCATCCGGTATGGTGTAGTGGCTAACATTTCGCGCTCTCATAACTCGAGAGAACAAAGTCCCGCGGAGCCCAGGGTTCGATTCCCTGTACCGGAGACGTTAATGCCTTGCTTTTGGCATTTGTGAAGATATATTTTTGCCATTCGAAAGCGGCTGTTGTGGTGGTTGGTGTTGGTGGTTGATGTTGGTGATGGTGGCGCATAACAGGGCCTCTTTGTTGCAAACGCCATGTTATATTAACCAGTAACAAACACCCTAAGCAAGAAACAGAATCGTTCGATAAATACATAGGAAAAGAACCAAGAAGCAATAGGCCGGCGAGATGTTATTCTTTCTACGATAGAGAATATTTCACAGCGTCTGGCTATATATATAACACATACTGGCTGTTACCGTCGCATATAGATAGGATTATACTTACTGAATCGCGCGAGCCATTTGAACTACATCCAATTCCATTTGCCAACTCCCAGCATCTTCAGTGCGATAGCTATTATATTTAGATACTATCGTACCCTCAAGATTGGAAAATGTTATGAGAACATGGCAGTAATTAGTCCCGCTGCCCCTAGATCCTCTCACACTACACCCGACCAAATTCCAAAACTTGTCGAGTGGTGATAACAGTTAGGGCGTATAGATATGGCTATATCTAGGTTCATCCAAGGGCTTGTTATATAAGAGATGTGAGAGTACGGATTGATCAATGATTGAGATGTATGGATCTATCACCGAGTGTCAGTTATCAGGTGATGTATAAGCGGTAAGGTGACCAGCATAGTTTGTCCTAACACTTTGGGGGTTACAGGTAGATCACAAGCCATATATAAGGCCAAGATTAGGAAGTCTCTGTATGGTTCGAAGTCGTGGTAGCATAAGGAAGTTGATATCATCCACTGTTGAGGGCGTCTGGTATGGCCGTCGGCCCCAGACATATCCAAAATTAACCACATAGAAGTTTGAGAGTACAGACATCATATCATTATTTAAGGAATATTCAGAGTTTATGGACCAATGTTCATTTGCCTGGACTGGTTCTGCGAGCCTGGCGTTTGAATGTGTTTGAAACCAGAAGGTACTGGTCCGGAGCGAAGACCACAGGACGTAATAGAACGGTAGGTGAATGAAGTAGTAACTGTGTGTTATCTAGGATTCGCCCCAAATTGAAATACGTCTGGTTATTTCTAGACTATTCACTTCTTTGGTAGCAGTGTGGTCGTAAGGACTGTGTTTTCCTTCATAAGACGTGCCCAATACATTCGGATCATGCCCGAGGCATGAAGAGGGTGAACGACGCCCATTTGTATAGTATGAAAAGCATCTGCGTCTGTTTTCCCACTCATTTGGGTCTTAAGAGGGCCCTAAGTCATGGTCGTCTTGAATAAAAACGTAATATCGTGAACAGTTTGTTCCGAGTGGACAAGGCAACCCTTTGATACCAGACTTACCCTCACCTCATGCATACCATGGTCTCGTATATGAGCCTCTTACTCTTTCTAGATTGTACTTGCATAGAAATATGGTAGAACTGATTAAGATATCAATGCTGAAGTTGAACGGGAACTCGGCTGGTCTTGGATAAGTATCAAAAGCCCAGAAAAACAAACTACGCTCAAGAGCCATCTCGTCGGGAATACGTGCCAATATCCACTAATATAGACATCCATAGAGCCCAAAAAGAAATGCCCTTTAATAGATATAGTTGCTTTAAAAGGTCCCTTTTGCCTGGACCGTACATAGGTACTTTGGCGGACTCCAGGACAACAAGCACATCCGTAGACTCAATAACCACCACCATACAGGTTAATCAAGGTTTTTGAAACGTTAAAATCACCATGTTAATCTACAATTTCTTCATTACTATGCGTAATTGTAGCTACTCGGCTCTTGGTACGTGTATATTGAATCACTATCCAGGTTCCGGCCTATCAAGCTCCCTCAACTCTGTACCAAATGCTCCTATGTAGTCACTCTTCTGGTTCATATTGAACTCAAATGATATCCCGCCACGGCAGTCACCCGGCTCGGTGTGGTGCGGCCATCCGGACCGGTGCGGAAGCATGCATACATGAATGCGCTTGATCGATATCAACGTGCAGGTCTCGGGTCGACGCAGCGGATAGCAGCATCACGATTGAGGCGCAAATAGTACGAGGAGTAGACGGGTAAGTGCATAACAGCCTGTATCGGCGGTGCCGTTGGGTAAATGATATAGTAGCTGTTGGAGTTTTGGTGATATATCAGATGTACCAAAGTGGAAGTTGTCCGAGTGAGATAGCTGAGGTCTAGGCCTCGATGGGCCGGTTCAAGGTTTGCCTCTTTCATGGTTTTAACTTCTACGATAACCGGTATCAATTCTGCCACCGAAAAGGCCGTTGGAGAAACGCTCCAGTGAGTTCATGGTTAGTTAGACCACACCATCTTGTTCCCCATGGCCTCATCTTTGAATCAACGTAACGAGCGAGGATGAAGTATTCCGATTGATTCAAAGGAGCACACTCTCCGTTATCATTACCCCATACTATCAATCTGTTGCAATTACCCTGCTTCCCCCCACGGTGAACAAATCTCACCAAGATCATCACTATGGTCCCGTGAGAGTTCACCACCGCACCCCTCACCCCTCACCTTAGAGTGAGACGGGCCAGAAGCGCCCTTTTTTCCCTGTCAAGCATGTCATCGAAAGGCCCAGGGTCTGAAAGTTCCTGCAGAAGCACCAATCCTACCTCGTCACAGGAAAGGTCACATGGCACACGGCGTGTTCATTACGTCCAAAACATCACAACTCAAGCGCCACCTCCGCAATTCATGTTACAATGGTGCATTGGTTTCCTTCTCAACCCCCTTTTTACTCTCAGAGTTCTTCTTTGCAGCATTCCCTTTTGAGCGCTAGAAGATATTCGAGCAAGATGACACCGAAGCTTAATCTACAGCTGGCAGTCTGTAGCGGCGAGTTTGCTCCGTCAGTCATCACACCTTGTCTTATGGTAGGACTGGTAAGCATTGGAGTTACTATTTGTTAAGCAGTTAGACAGTATCCTCTCTAAATTATTAATAAAGTACTGAGAATAATAGACGCTCTAGTAAAATCTATTCTGGGCTTTTATTGAACCTTAGTCGCTCCCGGGTGTCACAACTCTAGGCTATTTGTTAAAGCGTCGCCTTCCACATCTCAAGCTTCTTATGCTATCCATATCCATTTGCAGATGCACGCCTATTACAGCGCTGGCTGGTATCATAGACGGGTTCGCCCTGAGTCCAAAGAACGTCCCAGAGATGACCAGAGTGGTAAAGGCTTATACACTTCTCGTCGGGCAGGGAGCTTCTACGACGGAAGATACTGGAGAGATTGATCGATAACAGAGAACATCGGCTGATCGAGGACGCAGATGTGGATGGCTTGATCTTGTCGTTGTCAAATACAGCTCTTTGATCAACTACTCCTCCTTTAACCTTACAACGCTCGAAGTTCTAGACAACTTCGAAATGATGAAGATCGATATCGCCTATAAGGAACTGGGCTCTTGCCCTGCGGATCTCGACATCCTAGATCAAGCTGAGTTGTCTTCGTAAGGATGGTAGAAGCCAACGATCAAGGCAATGTCCTTTTCTTACATACCCAAGCAAGCGGGAGACTACCTCGAGTACATTGAGAACTTTGTTGGAGTCAAAATGGGCTGAAATCAGGGTAGGCTCCTTGCTTAGCAAACTTCCACTAACGTCGATCAGATCAAGTAGATTGGCACCAGCCCCAACAGCAAGATGATGAGGTGGACTGTACTGGGTTACCGTAAATCAACCAAGCCAGGAACGTCCATAGAGCACATTGATCGAGGTTCAAATTGATCACGGGAGAGGGGGTGTGATCTTTGAGCCTCCTTATCTCGAACATAGGGTATCTCCTACCACCGAGCTATCCGGGATAGCTGCGTTTCGAATAAATGAGCGTAGCCAGACAAGCATACAAACATGCATAGCAAAGGCTGGGATAGTGTCGTGCTACAAGATCACATCATGTATCCGTACATACAATATAATACAATAGCCTCTGATATCATGCCGTAAGGGAGCCATGCCACTGTAGACTGGGGCCCCAGCGGTTGGATCTGACGGATACAGTATCAAGCCATTCTCCATCCAACAGGACATTGTTTGCTTTGCCATCTGTTGGTGGCTTGAGGTTGGTTCTTCAACTGATGGCGCAACCAGCACAGACGGCCCCAAAGGGATGGACGAGGAGAGGGTTCCATAACCATGGAACTGTAACCATCACACCATTGTTAGTGTAAGCGCTTTGCCCTTGGTTTTATTAGAGTACGATATTGTTCGTTTTGTTCCAATAAAATCGTAACGCCGTCGTTTCTTGACGGCGTAGCCGCTAGTGACAGCGGACGGGAAGACAAAAGCCACTGCGCGCCGAGACCGATCATGGAGAAATCCGGGGTAACTGAGTTTCGTTTAACATGAAGCGAGGTTGGCAGAAAAGACAGGGAGTCAGGGACATCTCAAGAGAGGGGGTCATTGGCCTCGCCAAGACATCTCCTCTCACCTCACCTGGTGGAACATGGCATGCTGTGACAGCCATTCTTAGTTAGCAATCAGACCATATACGGAGGTACAGACCAACAGTTTGAGAGTGAGAGAGTTTTTACCAAAACAATATGACAGGTGAAGCATCATCCCTCAGAAAACAGCAGTAGGATGTTGGACAATGCCATTCATAGCCTGCCGCAGAAACATACATACAGCACGGCACGGAAAGCCTCCCCGTCACACAACATCTGCTTGCTCAAGAGAACAAGAACCAACAAGTCTCATTCTCCCTCTTCCCCAACCCAAAGGCTCCAACGTTGAACGGTTGGAGTTCCCCACGTCGAGGCGCAGTGCAAGTCTGGGGTTGCTCCGAGGTGATTGGTCTAGACTTTGAAATTATTGCGTACGACAAAATGCGACCGCGTGGCGATCTCAGCTGGAAAGACTCTGTCTGTCATGGGGGTACCCAAGCTAAGAAGAACGACAACTTCTTGTCTCTCCTGCGATAGAAGGAACAAATCCTCAACTGGATGGCTGCGATGCAACGGCATGTCGATTTACCCCTCGCAATCAAAAGTCTGCCTCAGTCTTGCCACACCCGCCTGTCTCTGTCCCTTCATGCTGGTGCAACCTGACAAGTCCCTTTCTCTACGACTGCAGTGACTTGCATCAAATCCCTCGGGGTCGTATTGTACTCCTCTTTGAGCCGCCAGCACCCGGCATAAGCCACTGCATCCAAGCGAGACGACAGAAACGATCTTCGATAGTCCCGACGCAGACCTGCTCGATTATGCACAAGGACCAAAGGTGACATTGGTAGTGAACCCTCGACGGCTCATGATAGTCCCCATTGACCACTCAGCGCAGGAACGGGGATTACACTGCAGCCTGGGCAGAAGAGCCCCCTTGTTGATAAGCCACGACGGCAAGCTTACTTTTTCCAAAAGCATACAGCTGCAGCAGGACGATAGCAATTCCCCCCCAGCACCGCACAGACTTAGCTGTCGCTAATATGCCCTGCAATAGAAACAAATATTTTTGTTTGTCAAGGATGGGGTGGCTAACATCCAATCTCTTTCCCGTCCTTCCCTTCCCCCTTGAAGACCCTTCACTTGAAGGATGTAAGCCACAAAGAACATCTTGAAGGAAGCCCGTCTTGCCGTCTTACGTAGCTGCAAAAGTCCAAAGAGCTCCCATCCTTGCTGGCTGCAGCAGAACCTGCAGTAGAGGCAGCGTAACACGACGGGCCCTGACCAGTTTCTCATGCAATTTGCGCCAGCCGAGAGTGTTTTGGCAGAACCCCCCCAGCTCAAGATAGCAAGAATGCGGGGGAAGCGTATGTTGAATGTGATATGTCAGATCGCCTAGTAAGCAAGACAAGGCACGATGCAACGCTCCAGGCCAGACCAAGACCAAAACCGTAAAATAGGCGATAATTAGGACATTTGGGAAAATGAAAAAGCAAAAAAGCCGTTGCTGAATACTGGAGACACCATGCGGTCCCTGCTTTCAATGTCTTTGAAAAACGTGTCGGCGTTGAAAAAACTAAAGCAAGGGATATGCTTTACCGTTAGGCGTGGCAGGCCATAATGAATGAATACGTCCGAGACCTTTTACTGTAAGATATCACATTTCAAAGTCCCTGACAAGTCCATTGACCAACTTCATTTCGCCTGTTCAAAGAGTCTTTGACCAACTCATGTCCAGGAGACGACGTCAGGGACATGCGGCTCGCTGCAGGCCAACCTCAACCCCAGACTTGACGTCGCAATAGGAGTTGGCCTGCGTCGGAGTCTTTGCCTTGGAATTTGCCTGCTGCCGAAGCGAGACTATGAATGCTACGCTATATCGCGGCAGCAATCTCAGGGGTCTTTTTGTCAGCGGACGTAACCTTGGCGGCCGTTATCAGTTTGTAATTGACAAAATGCCTGCCGCGAGACGGCCGTTGAATGAATGCTGCCAGATAGAACAATCTCCCTTTGACTCTCTCATGGCTAAACTCTGAGCTGAGACCTTCTGGATGATTCTCATGACTCAACCCTTAAAGGCACACGTCAGCAGGCACAGTCAGACCTAACCAGAGGGATAACCACGAGGGAATGTAAGGAGGCAGAAAACCGGGAAATCTTTCAACAAGGGCAACTGCGTCAAAGAGTGAAAAAACTAAACTTTTCCTCACCAACAAAACCTTGGTTCGGCCAGGAACCGTCAAAGATACTCTTTGTCCTTGCGACCAATCCCCGTATGACACGGTACTTGAGGCGGCCTGTGAACCAATCAACAAACCATACACACGCACCCCCTTGGCGGGAAGAACGGGCGGCTTTATCGGTTCTAAGCGGCTGCTAAGCAAGGTCAAGGTCACGTCTCGTAGTGGGAAAACCCACCTCTCAACAGTCACAGACCAGAGACTTCAAACAAGTGACAAGTCCCAGTCCTGCAAGGAACGAAACAGCATCCACATGTGGTCGAAACGTGCTGGTGACATGATCGGTCCATCAATCGCTAACAGTCGATGAGTCTGAGCTTCCAAAGAGTTAGTCACCAGTGTCCGGTTCGAGTCCGTGACTCCATATTGGGCCTTCATTGTGTCAACGATTTGGCCATGACAACACGAGATGGCGATATGAGTCGGCAAAAGATGGAAACAAATGAGAATTCTGAAGCCAACATGACGGAAATATCCCCAGACATGTCACAATGGTGTAAGAAAAACCCAGTAATTGTTGCTCCACTTCAGTGGGATCCGATCTCATTGCACAACCCAATCTCACGATGGCATCAGCTCACGAGGACGAGGACTGAGCCTCAAGCCCTTACTCATCCACGCCCAGTCCACTTGGACTCACCATTGCAAGGAACAGAAAAGAAAAGCTCATGTCGTCATGCAAGCAATCGGCCGATCTGGTCATTCCCGGCTTCAGTCTCAAATGAAGCTTGGCATTCCCAGACTACGCTTTCACACTTTAGGACAAGCTTATTGAGCTGCAAAAAGGGACACCTCAAGAAAAAGCAATGAAAAAAAAATTGCACGGAGAGGACGGCGAGTGGGAGAGCGAGAGCCCCTCTTGAGCCCTACCCACTAGCGTAGCATGGTGTGCCATTAGACAGCTCTGACTCTAGCCTGAGACGGCATAGCAAAGAGATAGGCTATTGTCGATCATGCCCAACTTGGCAGTCCTGGCAGGCTATTCTATTCCTGTCGTGAATCCCTGGCTCTGCCCTGTCAGGTAGCCCTGATGCCCTAAGATGATGCACCCGCTGGGTCCTGGGACTGACGGGCAACTCTGGGGATATCTCTTGGCATAATCGAGGAATGGCCTAACAGCACCTATGCGTAGGATCAGGTGTCTGTCTTTGGTGGACCGTCTGAGCAGGGGACTCGCGGACAATGGCCAAGAAAAAAATCGGAAACGAAAATTTTCCTACCTCAATCTCATCTCAAATCTCAAACTTGTCAGATCATAGTGGTTATTGAACGAATGAGATTGCTCACCTGGCTCATCCGGCACGAGGCCACCATCACACCATAAGAATGCATTTTGCTGAAAGCGGCTGGCTGTGTTGGATGCATCGGTTGCCTCTTTGGTACCCGGAAAGTTGACCTGCATGAGGACCAAACAGTTCATAGCTGATGCTGCAAGGCACAGAGTATTAGTCCATACAATGTACCGGTAGGTAGTACTTTCAAGAGACAGCGTGACAGCCTCAACTTGTCCTGAGCCGACATGTATCGGGATTGTAAGAGTTGTTCAGACATCGAATAGTAATCTTATTGACACTAAGGACAGTCGTTGCCTGCTAGCCTCTTGTTCAAGCACTTGGACCCTTGACGATGCCGCCGTCGACAGCATTCGCGTCATCCCGGCCGATTTGTTAGCCTTTCTTCTTTGTTTGTGAACTTTGATTGTCCTTTTTTTTGCTGCTCATGGCTTAGCCTAGCGATCAAGGTCCGGGGCTGTAATTGTTCTTCCAGTTCTCAATCTTTTACTTGAAGCCGCCACCAGATTTCGCACGGGCTTCGTCAAGAATAGGGGCTGGACCAAAGTCCATGAGCACCTACCGGAGGGCGGCTTAGCCAGGCTGACCGGCGGCCGGCTGGTGAGGTGCTCGGTGAGCCCACCATCACCGGCATTAGCACCACCAGACCACGCCAATCTTCATTGTTTCTCACCAAAATCGTAGCCTACCAGATGAGCCCCCAACCCCTGCAACAGCTCAAACACCCCTGGCTGAAATGGTTCGTCTTGTTCCAGGTGATGCACCAGGTCTCAATGTTAGGTGAGGGTTCAATGTGACTTTGCGGATGTTGACTGGTTGGACAAGCTTGGAGCTGAGCCTGCACATCCTTCGCTTTTGGTCGACTGAGGACGCCATCAAGCTCAATACGGAAAGACTCCGTTTCTAGACTACCAGTTAATCTCGTTTGGGATTATTAACCTGCGGGTTATGGGCGAATTGATTATCAGAATGCTAATTTTTGATGTGAGGCTAGTTATTCCCTGAGCGGTTCGTAGATCAAAACGATCAGCTGCGTGACATTGGACAGGATGATTGATCAATTCATTGCTATTCCCGTGCTAATCTGCTAGAAGAGCCGGATTTCACGATCCTGAGGTCAACTCCTGAATGCGATCTAAGGCATTGAACCCTTGAGGTTCAGGTCAATCTTACTCTTTAGCGGATAAGGGAGTTCCCTGACTCCCGCGTGGCCAGTGCATCGACTCGAGAGCCCCTGTATGTCTGCTCTGTAGCCTCGACCGTGGTTCTTGATGCCATCATGTATGAGCGCGACGTAAATCAAGTCACCAGCGAGACGCTTTGGAGTTGGATGAGTCTCGGCGTTGACGGCTGACCTGGCACATCTGTCAGCATCATCGAGCTCGATTGAGGATAGGCTCACCGTTCTAGACCCAACCCCATGAAAAATAGAGTTCGTGTCCTGGCTGCGGCTGGACGGCTGGAACCGTGTCGTAGACCAAATCAGCTGCGGGTTCCCAAGGCTCGACTTCCTATCTAGTCCCTCTGTCCGACAGGAATTACCAAACCTGGGCGAGCTGACGGAAATCGTGGGGGACCTTTCAGCTGTCTATCTTCCATATCACAAAGGTGCTGTACGGCGTAGCGTTTGTGCTTGTGCTGGATCTGCGCCATATCTTTGCTGCTGATGATGTTGCGGGCGCTCCAGTTACACCTCTGGAGCGCCATCACGACATAGGTAACATGAGTTATCTGAGCATTTGGATAATCTGGGTGGGGCAGCATCATTGACTAGTTCGACTCGGTCGTTGCTGTACAAGTCGGTTTAGAGTAATTGGCTGTTCAACGCCTATAACTGTCATCCTCACATCGGATCATCAATGCACTGGAGATGCATCGTGGGATCAGCGCTGTTGTGTGAAGTTGTGATTCGGTAACGAAATCCTCCGGTACGCTACCTTTGCCGCTCCTCCTACATTGGATATCTGCATCGTCGCCTTTTAGGTAGTCCACTTTCTGTAGGATCGTGGAAACCTCCGGCCCGTCTCCAAGTTTTGAGGCCTTAGAAAGCCCAAGTGAAACCCAGCGTAAATGCCGCGGTACGTCAGGTAATAATTGCTGATTGGCGAATGGTTATTATTGTTGGTATCGAAGGATTGTGAGGCAAATATGGACGTTATGCAGGTTGCGTAGGATAGCGTCTTGGGCTTCTTTGGACCATTCTCGATAACTTCTTGGTCAATCTTGCACAATGCGCCTGGAAATGATGCTACCTAGGCTTTGTCACCTTGACTAGGCCTCGAAGTAGTCTATTTCAGACGAATCAGGGGGAATGATATCGGCAACTTGTCGAGCCTAGCAAGGAACAAGTGCTTTGAACATGCACCCCAGAAATTGTCTTATTCCACTAGTGTCAGAGACCACAAATTAGGATTAAAAAATGGGCGTGGTACACGATACGACCTTGTTGTTTTGAAGAGGTTGGAGAAAGTCGTCAGGTGGCTGTATCAGGACGGGATGCAGTTGGATGGGGTGCAGAAAAAGAGAAAAGAATGATTCGCTCAAACCCCTGCCATCTCCGCCCCCAGATGCAGGTATGATCGAAAATGGAATGGCTTGCTGAGGAGTGTCGAGGGGATGAGCACCACATGGCTTTGGATTCTGGTGTTAGTTGATGATCACGATAGACGGTCATAATATATTTCCTTGTTAACCGCGCATTCCCGAGGAACCTGGGGTAAGACGACCAGGAAGCACAGGCTGGTTGACTCGTAGCGCCCAAGGGTCCTTCAAAGCATCGACGGTCAAACTGACACAAGAGTTGTTCGCATGCTCGAAGCAAAAAGGCGCCATACAGCAGGGATAGGCACACATGCAAGAGCCGAGTGCCTGGCGGTTGGTCTTTGGTCCATGAGCGCATTCCACTTCGTAATGCGATTGCTGTTGTGCGTCCATTGCGGTGCATGCATATCTTTCTTGGCAACATGTCTCAAGGTGATACAACTCTGGTGTAGCTTGTGTTTGGAGACTGATAAGCTCTGGACTCTTTGGGGTAGATAAGAACGCCATTTTGCGTCAGCCTACAGCCAGGAGGTTATCGCAGTGGCCTGTGGCAACATAGGTAAAGATTTTTCTCTCTTTTCTCCCAGTCTACAATGAAAATCAAGGGTCCAGTCCCTGAAAGCCTCGCTGATCTCCCCTTGTTGATCGCTTGATCAATTGATCAATTGATAGGTTTGTCTTGGCTGGTGGCGAGCTGCGCGGATTGTTATTGTGGTGGTTATGGAATTGTGGTTGCTGTAACCCAACCAGCTAACCCTGGTGGTTAAAGGTAAGGTTAGCAGGTTCAGCAACGGTCGCCCCTCAAAGAAAAGGCAACTTTGGGGGAAGGTTGCTGGTAGCACAGCAGTAGTTATTGGTCTGTTGGTTCATGGTGTAAGACAGCAACCAATGGTGTGATAGACCTCGCGCAGGACAACTTGAAGTCGCAGTCGAATTGGATACTGCTTGATTGCCCCTCGGAATGCCTTTCTGGGCAACTGGGGTAGCCCCCGCACAGAGTCTCCGACGATGCCTTCGCAAAGGGAAACATGCAATCCGGGTGTGCAGTTGCGATTGATGGCGTCACTGCCAGCATCGAGCGCTTCGGGCGTCTCACAAAAGGTCGATTGCGCGTTTGCTTGGATGAGATTGATTATTCAACACGCGGCAGAGCGTCAACCAAGCCCAGCATCATGTGTTGCAATGTGTGATATGTACCCCCAGGTTGTAGCTGATCATGGACTGCTGCATTGACTGAGCGGCAAAGATGGCTCCAACATGAATAGATGAGCAAATATAACTATGCCGTATCCATACTTTCGTACTGGTTGTTCGCCTCGTGCAACTCGATATATGACTGAGGAAAAGGTCCTGGTGGTGACCATTAACCGAGATTGATATTCTGGAGTCCTCAGTATCATGATCATAACAGAGGCGACAGCCATTGACGAGGGCCTTTGTAAGTCGTTGACAATGACAAAGCACGTTGACGATATCACTGGTTAGAGTGGTCGTTTTGCGTGCTCGAGGTGGAGCAACAGTGAAGCAGCCAAAGGTGGAGATGATGGAGACGGCAGGACGGATGTGGGGATGGAGTGCCATGGAGCGACTATGCCTTTAGGGGAATTAGTTAATGCGCTAAGCTTATTGCGTTCCATCTGCGGCCGCACAGGAGCTAGGTTTCTGCCTCAGGCGCTGATCATATCTGGCCAGTCATCGGAGGCGGACGCCTTCACGTCCGTCCAAGCCGTTCCATTCCTGTGGGTCGCTGTATGAGAGTCCTCCTGAAGCAAACCAAACAGCCAAGCGGATTGCGCTACGCCGCAGAAGCAGCTTACAACAGAAGCACAGAGCAGCAGAATAACATGGAAGCAACCCGCCTGGGTAATGTGCGTATCTCAGTGTCACTTTACGCTTGCCGAGTTCACGACGCGGACACCCATTGACCAGTCATGAGTGGGGTGGTCACTGGGTCAAACAGAATGCCAATACCAGCAACAAAATCCCATGAGGAAGAAGAATTTACGATAAAAGACTTGGAAGCAGACCACCAAAGAGCATGCCTCACACCATGGGGAGCGGAGGGCACGGGGGTCCAACACCCTTTTTGCAGCACAACCTCTTCTCCGTCCGCGGGGAGGGGACACTTGAAGCACTCCGAACTCCAGCGAGCGGGCAGAACCGTGCAGAATTGCACGGTAGGGAACGGAAGCTGGGAGGCCAGAGGCGACCAACAGCCCACCTCCGGTGTCGCTGCGATGTTCATCAGCTCAGGCCCCAGCGAAAATCTCGGCTGATGCCTTCACGGTGGGATCCGGGACCCTCAAGGTCCATTAAGCACCCATCTGAGTCACCTCATTGAAGCTCAAGCATGGACGATGGCTCTCGTGAACATGAACTGAGCATATTCAAAGATCGAAAAATTTTCGTTATCCATCGCAATCTCGTAGCGTCTGCCAGGTTGGGCAGGGCAGGGCAGGACACGGCTTGGTCAAGGCACAGTCAGCCAGCCAAGTACCGGATGTCTCCAGCAAAAATCACACGCCTGTGTCTGGTGTCTGAATGTCTTGGGTCCTTTGTCAGGCTTGTCTTGTCCCTCTCAGTGGTGAGAACCTCTGGTGCTACGCAGCTACGGCCTGGAGAGCAGTGAAGAGCTCACTGAAGGACAGGGCACCTCCTCTTGCACCTTCAAGTCTCCACTCCTCGTCATTGCTAGCACTCCCTCCCAAGGGGTGCTTGGGAGGAGGCGTGAGACACCCAGGCGTATGCTTCACACACACGCCCAGTTGAAACGAGAGCAACCTCTGCCAGCCCACGCCCGACGGGCGTCCCATCAAAGCATGAAGTGGGCCAGTTTTTACATGAGCACGCAACGTTGATTGGATATCACCCTGCGCTAGCATCTCGCTGCAGGGCATTGAGGGCGGCAAGCCCCCCACCCGTCTGCAGAGCTCCACCACTACGTACTCTTTTGGGTGGAGCAGTGGTGTGCCTTGGTACCCTCCTCCACGAATTCCTAGGCAATGTACCTCTAGCGCCATCCTGGTCGTACAACTGATCATCGACCAAGGCTGTGCCTGGACCCAGTGAGCAAGAATATACATAACCCTCCCCCTCGAACCTCTCGACCAGACCTTGATCTCCTCCGCTATCACCATATCGACTCTTTATTCAATTGCTTTCTCTTCTCTTCTCTGAGCTTTTGATCTTATAAGATCTGACTTGAGACTTTTAATAAGAGATCTCTACTCTTCGTCTCTTGGGCCAACCCCCTTCACACATCCTCACTACTACTCAACAACCACACAACACCGCAGCCATGGACTTCGATTCTTGGGCTCACTCTTTCTGCCTTGCTTGCGACAAGCAGGTGCAATCATCCACCGACGCCTACTGCTCCGAGTCTTGCAGACTGGCCGACTTCGAGAAGACGTCGACGACAAGCTCTCAAGCCAGCTCTCCCGGTCTCGCTTCTCCCTCCTACCAATGGTCGTCGAAATCCTCTAGCTCGGGCTTCTACCTATCCCCCGCCTACGATTTCTCCAACGCAAAGCCTTACGGTTCAAGGCACATGAGCCAGCCCGCTTTCAAGCCTTATGGCACTGAGCAGTCAACCTCCAACACCCGAACCCTCACCCCTTCGAGCTCTCACAGCAGCCTATGCTCCATGCAAAGCACTTCGACAACGGGCGAGTCAAGTCAGCTGTCGGACAAGGCCAGGAAGGAACTTCGAGCGTACGCCGTGTCTTTCGAGCAAGTAAGGACCCAGCGAAGGCGATCATACTAAGCACGAAACTCTACTCTACTATACCCGACCTTACACATACATACAACCTCATTAAAAACAAAGACCACGCAACTCACTCTACAACTACAAACGCACAAACACGAAATACCACAACACACCTCACACTTTTTTCTTTCTTTTATCTCGTCGAAGAATCTATTTTGTATCAAAGAAAGGCATTACACCGGAGCACTGCATTAAAAAAAAGTTTGTTTTACATGGACCCAATACGATTTTATTATCTGGGCGGCTTTATTGTCCATGGGTTTACGGGATACGGGAGCCATCAAAGGCATCTTGTACCAAATACAGGGCGGGTTGATATCACATGAAGTTTCAAAGCATGGATTACGGGAGCACGGGAGGTTATCATGATACCGGGATACGACGGCTGAGGACATTTTGGGACAGGCGTACAGGACCGACCAGGCACAAAGCCGGTCGCTGGATTATTCTACTGGGAGGTACAACTGGGCATCGACAGGAACTGCGGAAGACTGCACTGCACAGCATAGCATAGCATTGGATATCATTGGACACCATAGCATCTATAGTCAAAGAGATTTTTCTCCCTCCACACAAAGCAAGCCAAGTCTCCTGTGTCTGCATAATTGTCTATGTTCTGTTTGTCCTCACTTAGGTTTCACCGGCTTTGATGGCATAATTTCTGGCATTCTTAGACTCATACTAAGTGGGTAGAATTGCTTTTCTCGGGACTTTACAACCAAACAGACAGTCACGACTGGGATCGACTGGGATCGACTGGGATGTGTTGACTTTCTCAGCTGCAGTGACTTGAAATCTACGGCTCCACGCATTCAAGGATTAACAATGAGAATCAGTACAACGGCCGCCGAGTTATTGGCAACCATGTACACAGTAGGGACTAATCTATTGTTCCGGCAGTTACAGGGCAAAACTTTAAAAAGTCTAGATTGAGGCCAGAGGACGATTTGCAACTGTCACAGTGACATGCTAGAACCCTTCAGCTCCGTTCCCCAGACTCGATGTGAAAGCTTGGCCGAGACTACTGTATGAACTATGAGCCATATCAGCTCCGATGTCCGGACAGCTTAAAGGACCGACAGCTCGACCCCTTGTAAGTTGATGGAGACTGGTTGACTAACAATCTCAACGACAAGAAGACTTTGAATGTCCTCGTAAGCCATGGACCGAAATTCGCAATCCGTGTGATGCGGCTCAGCATCAGACTTTTTTGCGTGATCCGATTCCGAAACGTGCTCAGCCATTAACTGATGCCACCGTGACATACATCGTAACACCCGACGATATCAATGATATCGTACATAAGCCCGTTTGAAGTATCTCTTTGACCGGCGTA
>JAATHB010000355.1:0-30528 GCA_014822075.1 Fusarium buharicum | reverse complement strand
CCCCCAGATAGGTCGAGACGGAAGAACCCTGCTAATAGTAATGGTAGGCAAATGGCTCATTCGATCAGTGATATCGATTGACGAAGAGATAGGCATCAGCGAGGATGTCTGACAGGGCGCGGCGATCTCTTCATTGTCCACAGGAGAGTCCGTGTGCAAGACGGCTACAACATCGCTATTCTCGTTTCATCGATAGAGCTTAATGACGTTACTGATTACCTTTCTTGTTCTTGATATGACGGACGGCTATGAGCCAACCATTCATGCTCAATTCGAACCAAAAGGGCAAACGCATGCAAGCAATCGCTGCAAAACAAAATAAAAAAAGTTGGAAAAGATATAGTTTCATGGCAGATCAGGGTCGATCCTAGTCTCTCACAGGGCCGTTTCCTGTCGCTTTTAGCTGGATTTTCCTCAACCGCTAGTAGTGTAGCTGTCTTACCTGCGAACCTCCATATCGCATCAAGTATTCTGCATAGTCATATCTCTCATCTTTACCTTTCATTCCACTTGTTCGTGAGCCTTTCCATCTTTTGAGATCACAATTGCATGCGTGCATCCTGGGTTCCTAGGACCACGCATTGGGTGCGTAGACATGTGCCAAGTATGAGGCCCATGCTGATTCTTCTCGCACCAGCTTTCACACAAATACCCACTACACGCGTGCCACAGTCCACTCATGCAATCCCTGTCGCACCAGCAATGGCGCGCTGCACGTAGCAACCCACCGAACGCTTGAATCGCCGACTCCCTAACTCAGCAACGGACAGGCTGATTCAGAGATTGTGGTTGGTCAGAGCTGGACCTTGCATCCCTTCCACCCTCGCGTTCATCTTGCATCCATTCCGCTCGTGGAGACTGGGAACGCTTTCCGCTGCAGCAGCCAAAAAGCTTGCTCTATTAGCACGGTACATTAGCAAAGTGACAGCAAGCTTCTCCCCGGTTTCCCAGACGTTGATAATTTGTCCTTAGCCCTCAAGTACGGAGACCTATTGTTCAATTTATCCCTTACCCACACACACGCGCGCGCACACACAGGGTGACGGACACGGTGAGAGAAAAGAGGGTCTGCATCTCTTGATTCCCCGCTCCTTGATCCCTCTCTCATCGGCCTGAACCCTGGTACTTTTTGCTGCGACTTGGCTCGACTGTTGTCCCCTTGTAAGCTTTTCGAAATCTGCCCCACACCCTGTCATCTCCGTTTGCGGCCAAGTGCCTCGTCAATTGCATGCGGATACCCAGCGGCCGCAACCGGTCCTGCCAATAAGCACTGGCGCATCTTTTGCTTAAGGTAAATTGCTCGTCTTGCATGCATAGCGTGCTTCTCCGTACCCCGTAAGCCCCTGCACTCTCTCACTTCCCTTTCGAACACGCGCACTTGCACTTGCCTCGCCTGGCCTCGCTTCTTTCCCGTCCGCGCCACCCACGCTCTCCACAGCCCGCACCCAGAAAAAGGAAAGGCCCCCCCCGAACAACCCAAACCCAGAAGACACCCAGACCAGACTCGAAGCAGCAAACAAGCAAGAGCGTGCCCAACCAGGTTTCTGCGACAATAAACGCAGCGCACCGCAGCTCCCTCCATTTTCTCTCCGCTCCCACTCCAGATCCAGTATAGATCCATCGGCACCACGCTCAAAGCAGTATCTCCACCACCATTTTTTGTTCTTCCTATCGCGGTTCATTCGTGGTAATACAAACAAAAGCGCTTTCTCTTTTGAGATAATCGAATCCAATCCCATTTGAGTTACAAACCTCAAACTCGCAGACGCCATGGCCGACATCACAGACCAGCACGACCAGACCTCGCCCACCGAGCTCGACGACTCGCAGAATGTTGGTAATGGCAACGCCACAGAGTCTCGCGGCATCAAGCGCCAGCGTCCTTCAGCTGGCGACGACGACGACGACGATGACGAGAAGGGCAGCCGCGAGCGTCGCAAGATCGAAATCAAATTCATCAGCGATAAATCTCGCCGCCATATTACATTCTCTAAGCGCAAGGCTGGAATCATGAAAAAGGTATGCATCCACCTATTTATTCACCAGCAACACCAAACCATGCCCAAGACAACAAATCACATAATCATCATTATGGCGTAAGGTGCATGGAATAACTACCTTCATCAATTTCATATCTGCAAGAGCATACAGCGTGGATTAACATCTTTTGCACTCATGCGATGCCCATTTGACCTCTGTCGCGTCAACAAGCTCTCGCGTCCACATCTATAAGCGCAATCAGCTATGATGCATCAATCGCTAACATCTGTATTACTCAATAGGCTTACGAGCTCTCAGTCCTCACGGGCACTCAAGTCCTGCTTCTTGTCGTCTCTGAAACTGGTCTCGTCTATACCTTCACCACGCCCAAGCTGCAGCCCCTTGTTACTAAGGCTGAGGGCAAGAACTTGATTCAGGTACGCGATCTTTCTTTTATTACACGACGCGGCGCATCTCGCTATGCGTGCTTCACCCATACTGCACGTCATAAACGAACCAGTCACTGATTACCGTTAGGCGTGCTTGAATGCTCCCGAGCCGACTCCCGGCAACGAGAACGGCGTCGATGGCGGCGATCAGGTCGAGTCTCCCGAAGAACCTCCCAACCAGCACCTCCCTCCTCAGGGCAACCGTCCTGGTATTCCTCAGAACCCTCATATGCCCAACAACTACATGCCCAACATGCCTATGGACCCCCAGCAGGCTCTGGCATACCAAAGTTACGTGCAACGGAATCAGGGTTACGGCTCTGGTATACCCCCGCAACCAGGCATGCCTGCCAACAGCCACCATCAGTCGTAATTACGTCCGACCACCAAGATTAGTCTTTGGTCACTGATACCCGGCGCTCAATGCTTCCTCTAGGCGCCGCCTTTCGACCTTGTACGCACCTACTCGACATCAGAGCTGTCTTTTGAGGTCCTGGTGAAAAGGCGTTGGTTGGTGTTGATTTGCCACCTGCATTTTCTTTTTTCTTTTATTGCATTTTACGTCTCATCTTCTGGGCCAAGAGCATGCACGATGGATCTCTTGCTGGATATTAATAACCCTATCCGGTAGCGGGTGGCTTACCGGCTGTAACATCCGCCTTGCGCGGTCACTGATATCTGCTCTCTGGGATGAAATCGACGGCCTGGGGGTGCTGTTTGGGAGCATGCCCTCACGGTTAGCCGCACATGTATTTTGTTCCTTGCGGTCAAGACTACTAAAATGTACCTCCTCGCCGTGGTCATTTGCGCGAGATGGAGGCGTGTTTGAGCTAGCATGTGTTGTTATTGAAGAGTATGAGGAGGCGCGTTTTGCTTGCGAATTACTCAAGAGTGTTTGGGATGGTACAGGAACGGATGGGATGAAGGCACGAATGATTACGGGATGGGACTTGATGCGGATTTGACGAATCGATCATGGGCCGGAAGAGACAAAGGATGCTTTAACACGGAAGGGTGTGATACCCAATTGTTTCATTCGCCTTGATTGTTGTGCCGTGCATAGCAGACATTGACTTGATGATTCAACTCTCCAGGGAGAACCATAATTTGTACGTCCTTGATAAGCCGTTTAAAAAGGCTTTTTAGTAAGTACTTAGGTAGGTGTTCATCATTGACGAGAACCAGTCGATGCATATTAAGCAGTACTTAAGCCTTGCGCCGGACTTGCCCAAGACAGGTATTCCACATCTCAAGCTTCCCAGCGCGAGTGATGCAAGCATCTGGCATGTTCAAATCTACCCTTTGGGTGGCCTTGGCTTCCCAATGAGGCTAACCTTAAAATCTAAATCTACAACGCTGCCGATTTGCGTTTTTCTAAAGATCCTGGTTCAAAACTACGACAAAAAGGAGCAAAGTCCAGGGTCGCAGGCATGTCGTTATGTTTTCTTACCGCATTAGGAGCGCTGGCGGCTCATGATTGGGAGGGTTCTCCCCAACGGTTACCCGAGGGGAGCTTTACTAGTTTTGTCATAAATTCCTATTTCATCCTCTGGACGGGATGAGAAAGATGACGTGGGCGAGAAACGAGGAACCTACGACAGAAGGGGTTTGGGGTTCGGCCTTTTCCTTGTTTGGAGGTTAGGTGGGGATGTGGTCTGAGTTGGGATGGAAGGATGGGTGCAAGAGGATATGTTGAGGACGAGTGAGCTGTAGATGGGGTTATGAAGATGTAGTAGATATAAGAACGTATCTAACCTGGAAGTCTGGTAAAAGTATAGTACCTATAGAGTGGTATTGCGGGCGTGTCGGCAACGTACTCTAGGTGATACCCCGTCACAAACAAGCTCTAATGATGGCTTTGTTAATCTTCTAAGAGCACCCAGGGGCTTCGACTGGTCAGCTACTTGCATGGACGCAAAGGCAATTAAGTAAAGCGAAGTTGAGTATAGCGCTTCCTCTTTATAGAGACAGAAAGAGGGTGTGAGCTGAAGCCTCTGCGTTTCGACGGCGCATCACCACCTGTAAGTGAAAGATGTTCATAAATATTTCAAGGCCAAGATTAGACAAACTAAATGAACAGAAGCATCAAATATCCGAGATCGTTCTGTAGCATCCTATATTTTCATAATTTGACTATATGTTGACATCAAGTGTGTGTAACAGCCAAAGCCTAGTCAAATAGAGACAAACACTCTGTGACTACACTGAGCGCTTATGAAGCATCGAAACACCTATATTGTCGCATACTGTATGAGAAGTAAGAGCATATATATTCGGCGTTGTGCTCTCCACTAGGCGTCAACCCTATCATATTTTGTTGTGTTTGATGGCAATCGGCTCGAGCAGGAAGCAATACCATTTCATTTGTGGACTGAGGTGTTTAGATATTACTCAATATACTCACTACAATTACTAAGTTTCTGTATTCATGCTTAATAGACTTGACAGCCACTACTTCATATTATAGAGAAACAAGGGTCTAAAGAGCCATGGAGTATACCAGATAAGCTCGCTGTACAAACTTTTCTTACAACTGTCTACGAACCATATCACAACAGACCTCGGCTCTAAGCCAGTAGATAGATGCACTAGTTAATTTCTTCTTCTACCAGTGTTGGAATTGGATCTATCCACAGAAAGTTGGTTATTCTTTTCATACTGTTTCTCATGACCCTAAGGCCAGTTATCTTACTTCACATCTAATAGTGATAGGGCCTCCTGACCTAGAGATATTTCTTCAAATGACAGAGTATTTCTTTATTTCGAACTTAATTCTATGTTTGGCCAGATGAGAGCCCAGGAAAACCACCAGCCATACATCTGTGTATCAGGTGTCTTCATTCTTTGACTGCTTTATTCAGTCACCTGCCTTGCCCAAGATTGCGTTAGATATCGATTCGAGTATGGCCGGCTACATTCATACGCCCCTTTGCTGGCCGTTTAGTTCCATCCAAGACCTTTGGCGCCTTATTAGTCCCTCTTAGATCAAACCTGAGGGAAACGCCAACTGTCTCCCTGTCAATACCTAGATCACCATGATTGGATATACTGGCACGATGTTTTGTTAATATGGAATGACAGAACGGTGTGTATGGCATAAATATTGACTCCGGTTCCTGTGTTTTCTGTGCCTGTAAAGCTTATAGCTGCTTCATACCTCCACTTTGCCCTCACCGTTCAGCCATGTTAACAGTCTCTCCACAAGCCCTTTATTCCGTTGCATTTCTGAGCAAATGCAGCGAGAGGCTTGATTAAATAGATTCTGGTAGTTCGATACTGTTTCCTATCACTAATTAAATGGGAGCTTGCCAGTGCTGGATTGTTTCTCCAGGGTCTTTTCATCGAGATCTTGCTGATGGTGAACGACATCTATAAAGACCTACCAATGATAAAAATGGTGCACTCTCAAATTTGCTGGCAAGAACTTCCCCTCCCTAAGCTGCCCGGCAAAAACGAATGCTAGAGAGCTAACTTTTAATTCAAGAACTGAGAGCAGAAACACTGAGGATATAATCATCAAAGCCATAAACCTCAATAATTATTCATTCTTATTTTATGCTTCCTTGTAGAGGGCAAAATTGGAAATTACACTAATACGGCTTTGGTATAGTCGACCTTGGCTGAATGCAAGAGTGTGATGAGCGGATTTGAGAAGGTTTTCGGCTTTTTGACCCCGCGAATGTACCGATACCTGGGCTACTTACCTCATGCCTTGCACAGTTCAGACCATCGCTCATATGATGGGAGAGATGAGAGATGAACAAAGAAAAGCCACCAGAGGGATTGGTTGGGCGAATTCGTGAGGTATAGCCATGGCCATATATGGGCGCTTTATCTCCATCTAGAGTACTGTATGTAGAACCCAAGCGCTTTTACCGAGAATAGTAGAATCTGGCATTCCCGCTCTTTAATCCCAAGTGATTGAACGAATCCAATTAACGCAAAGTAACACAATTCAATGCTCGACCGTTGGTATGTATCGTCCGACAGCCAGGCTGCCGACAAAAACACCAGCCAGTACGGAGAGGAAGTAGCCGACATTCATAGTCATGACGGCCAACATGCTGCGTATACGGTTAGCTTCCAGCCCACAAGACATAAAGGTATATCATACAGGAGATATCCGATGCCAACGATGGCAGTATCAAGACATGCGCGAATGGGATCAACGCTGAACCGCCAAGGCCTTGTCACAGTTTGTTTCCTCTCCACAACAACGACCGTCTCCTCAACTCCATTCTCTGACAGTGTCATGCGACGCGCATCAGGACTGGAGGTGATCTGCTCTGATAGCGGGATCTTGCCATTCACAGCGACGTAGCGGCGAGCGGCTTCGCGATCGAGCCAGCGTGCTTCCTGAACAGCCTTCAAGGCGACGAGACCGCGTGCGATAATGGCGAGGACGGCTAGAAAGATACATGTGCCGGCGTAGGCACCAGAACTGGTAGGCGTCCAAGAGTTGGAGTATAACGGCGTGCGAGTTTCGGTCTGGAAGACCATGGTCATTATCCCGCCTGAGCCGTGTGAGGACGATGAGGAACTGGATGAGTCGCCGCCCATCTCCATACCGGGCATATCGTGTCGTGGAAAGTTCATATTGCTGGTAGTTGCGAGAGGGAAGAACAGTTCGCCCTCAAGTCTGCTTTGTGCGATTTATTAGACAAGTCGGCAATTGGCGATCCACGGCCCTTTGTTGGCCACGATATCAGCTTCACCTTGTTGCTGATGATGGAATCTGGTGAATCAGAGGAGAAGACGAGACAGGGTACTAAGTGAAAGAGCCAGTTTCTTCGAGGCAGTGTATCGAAGCACAAGATGGGGAAAGCTCAACTGAAGCCATTCAATCTAAGAGGTATCTCTAGTTCCATAGCGAAAGCGGAGAGATTATTCTAATTATTTCTTGCTCAAATAAACTCACTTTATGGTCCGCAGTGCATCTGCATGGTAAGCTGCGGGAAGTACTGGTACTTAGGCCATGTACCACTCAACCTCACTCCACCGCGCACAGCCTGAATGGAAGCGCCTGAATTGGGCGAGATTAGAGAGGCTCACTTCTGGTTCAACTATGGGAAATCACGCTTAACAACCTGAGAGCTGTGTCAGAAGCCTCTTTTAACAAATGAAAGTCAGTCTACAGTCCACCAAACGAGCAACTGCGCCTGCAGATGTCTGTGATAAGTTGTCAGGAATCATCTCGTGTAGGACCTGACGTTGTATAAAGAAAAGAAAAAGGAAAAGAACAAACTTGCAAACCTCGCAAGCATGTGCATTTAACTCTCTTAAGATTATTATCAAGTCTTTCTTTGTTGAATCAGAGTGGTCAAAAAATGATTTGCTATTATGAGCCAACGTGTTTCCGCTATCGACACAATTGTTTTATAAAAGAACTACGCTCAGTCTGTTTATAATGCTTCCAGTTTAAATAGACGTGGTTTCTTGATTCATTCTCATAAGTATCTCTAGTTGTATAGTTTAGATGGAGTCCCCAGAGAAATTCTAGGTTGCTTGTATTTATAAGTTACAGGCGCATGGAGAGACAGGCACTTTAATAGGTGTTTGCAAAAAGCTATGATGGGTAGAGTTAATTATTTCACCAGCCGATAGAACAAATACTTACGTATGAATAGTGAGTAATATACATTGCGTTATCCTCTTAAGAAAAATCACTTCCCAAGTCTGGAGCTAGTATGGAAAACCTTCTGGCTGAGCATTGTGATTCCCATCAATACTGTGAAATAGTCACTTGGTAATGACTTCCTGTCGATACTCGAGCCTCCAAGAACACATGACTCACAGCTTGTTCCTAAACATTATTTAGTGAATATGATAAGTGATCTTGTTTAGAAGAATGAGGCGTTGAGTCAAGGTTAAAGTCTTGTTATTGTATTGCACATACTGGGCTGCCCTGATCTATCCGAGGGAATGCAGCATGGGCAAACGCAGCACACTGGTTGGATGTTTACGAGGACTCCTTGTCGGCCTTCTTATCGTAAAAATATCTAATGGGCGATTGTAGAGACCGTTTCCGGTCAATGCCTTATTCCCAAGTCCCTCCAGCGCAGTCGCAGTGTAGTATCAGGTTACCTAGTGATAGTACTTGGCACAGGGGGGTTGGCCATGAGAACAGGATACCGGGGAGCCTGCTTAACCAATTTGGAAGATTTGATATCTAGCACCTTGCATCTGGTTTGGCACGGTAGCCTGTGACTTGACGTAAGTGAGGCCTCGGGACAACTCAGAAGTTATTCTCGCTGCAGTCCAAGGTGACCTATACCAGCGTCCTCTTCTGCCCACATTCATTTAATAGGCATAGAAAGGCCCGTTCTTTATATCCCAACTAACGTCGATCTCGATTTGCCTATGCAATAGATAGTGCACTAGTCTGTTCTGTATGTGTTGCGTATATAATCTTTGGCTCCCTGGACATGAGCAGACATTTGGACAACCAGCAAGCCTGAATAGTAGCTGGTCAGCACATGACAAGATATCATTTAGCTAGAATCTATCTTACCAAACAAGGCTATACATACTTGGTTTTGAAATGAAGTTAATCCCAGTAGCCACAGGACTTTTACTTGAACTCAGATGACCACGCACGACGTACGGCGTACAGCCAGGTTATTTCTGCCCATACGCTTGCACAGTCACTCAGTCAGTATAAGAAAACATACAAGACAAACTCTCTGGCATTCTAGGTCAAAATGATTTCGGGGGAACACCGTAGTAATGACATAGCATTCGAATAAGAGCCGACACGCTAACTGGCAGACCATGATTCATACAACACACAGGCACATCTAAATAAAGTAGCCGATGTGTGTTTTACTCTTTCTCTGCTCCTCTCTGTGCAAAGCACTTAAAGGTCTATCAGTTTCAAAGAGCATTCATCAATAATGATCGGAACCTCCATGCTTCTAACCCAGTTTGTAACCCGGAGGTCTCATCCAGTACCACACAGGACCTTCTGAAGGTAAACACTCGGCGTTTGCTATGACCTCTCAAAAGATCCTTCGCTGATGCACATCATTCATAGGACATATCATGCGCCACCTCTGAAGCCGAATGCTTCTGACAAGTAACGAGTTGATCTGTGTCTTGGGGGACTGAAGTCTATGGCCAGGCCCATTGGCCAAGCATTAAGTGTATTGTCTCCATGATTGAAAATCCTTCTATGTAGACACTTGGACGTATGCTTGCCCAAAAGGCTGAGTCTGTGATGCAAATGCCTTTTTATCCGGAATCTAGATCCCAACACAAGGCTGCAGTGTCACTAAAGGTTGACTTCTCCATGACTTCATCCTGGAGGAAACTTCATGTCTGAGCTTTTAGGAGCCTGAAGAGGTCATCATGTTTCTCTTCCAGATGCTGAAGTCACGACAAGGAAGATGGTGTTTTATACTTGCATTTGTCAAATCTGAACCGTGATTCAGGCTTCCTCCAGGCCCCGAGTGGTTTGCAAAGGCTGGGTAGTCTTGCAGTGACTTGGACGGCAGCTTTCAGCCACGCGGTGTCTTTCGTCCTTATTGTGATGAGGGGAACAAGCAAAGTGTCAGCATGAAACTCGGATGGTTGAATACACGAATGCATGAAGACAGGAAATAGGGGGTTTTAGATCATCTGTGTCCTACGCTCCATTGCCAAATAGATCCCTCTCGGTTGTGACGAACAGTCCAGGAGTTTAGCCCTTGGACTTCAGAATCTGGGGAATAGAAACTCTAGAGTCTGAGAACGATAGATGATTGGATCTCAGCTCGATGCAATGTGGATGATATACACTGATTATGTTCAAACGATCAGCAAATGCCTTTATGCAGACCTCGTATTTGGCTTCTTGATGCAGTTCTCACTCGAGGCCTCCTTGGTGACGCATACAGAAGACGGGCCGACATAACGCTGGCAAATAAACTGACAAGCTCTTTTGTTTCAAGTCGTGCAACACGGCGAGAGCCTCATTTATGGAAGAGGGATTTGGCCAGAGCATGCGGTCTCATGGCTTGGTCTCTGTGCTTAAGAATCTCAGGTGAAGAGGCCAAGTAAACTCCCTTACGCCTAGAGAAGTTTCAAGAAATCGTTTTTGTGTTGGGTTAGGTATCGGAATCGCTCACAGATAGGCACATCATGGGATTTTGAAAGGCCATCATGCTTGCTGAACCTGAACAAGGCAAACAACTATGTAGTTAGAAATGACTATGAGCTGCCAGTTTGCTGTCGCATATATCATCACTTGTTGGCTAACATTGCAAACAAGAAAGGAATGGCATTCGTTACCCGTTCTCAATGCATTGGTCAAGACAAAGCCGGTTTCATCTCGGTTTGCAAAATAGAGTTTGATATATAATCACAATCAACTTTTCCTGCTGCGGAGCAAGGATTGATGAACATGGTCTGCACTTCTTTAAACTACTAGGGAAGATCTTATACTATTAGAGATACAAATTGAATTGCTCTGGTGGAGACTGTAGCCAGGATCCATTCATGGATGATGGCAATCATCCTAAACCCGGCATATGCTTGTTGATGATCATGCTCCATCAGTAATGTCGTCGAGATCTGCGTTTGGCAGGGTCAAGCGAGTGAGCTAAACATTGCATATTCATACTTACTTTGTTCAATGCGCTTTTTTGTCCCATAGGACACAACTTAACCCCATATTTTGCTGCGTACCAATGACAGAAGCGGTGCTTCCAGCATCGCGTCTGACAGAACAGGTAGATGATCACTTCAGCGACAGGAGCTGGAAATGAGCGAACAGCTTGGATAAACACCTTCAACAGGCCATGGGCACATACTCTACCACTATTGGAATTGACGAAATACAAGACCCGTAAGTAATGCATGCTTAGGTAGATAGCCAGTTCCTTCGTCATCGCCTCAAACGCATCGAGTAGCTCCCCACTGCTTACCTGATCTTCTATAATCTGGTGTCATAGTCTTTCACACTAATAAAGTGGGAGAAAGACATTGCAGAAGAAAAGCAAACAGCTTATCATCCATTACGCCCTAGGGATTCCACTGCAGCATGCACTCATGCCCGTCCATCACAGACACACAGCACGGTACTCCTCCGTAAAAGACGGGGAATATGCTTGCAGTCCTGCAGATCTACCGCCCTTGCTAGGATTTGGTGCATTTAGGTAGTGGGTGCCCCTGGCACTGAGCAGATGGGCTTATGGGTTTCGGAATTACTTGCTGCTGTGAAAGCACCAAGCAGCAGTATTGCAGGATGAAAGTTGTGCCGCGATATCAAGGGTTTTCCATATAAATGTGCTCGGTGGTTTTCTTGCTATATCTACCCACTACAAGTGAGGGATTGTATTATATATGGCAGGGCTATTGAAAAACACCTCTAAGCGTCGCCTCCATACATACCATATCTTCGTATAGGTAGGTATGTTGTCGCATGGCGCGCTTCTTGTCTTGACCGGTCATGAAAAAAGAAATTTCGATAACATGCCTTTACAGGGAATCAAGCTTGGATGACCAATCACCGGCAGACGCCCCTGAGGAGGAGTGTGCATGGTCGTCCATTAGTGTCTCTTGATCGCATTGGATGTCTCGCAATGCTTTAGGACACTATCGAGGACAATCTTCTGTCAATGAAGTTGATGCATACAAATGGACCAAGTCCATGTCCTTTCTGATATTGAAGCGACTTCAACGTCGTAACAAGACCACTAAAGATAACTAGGTGGTCTACCCTAGGAGAAGGCTTGGAGATCAGACGCCACCAGGAACGATCTGCGCAGGGATTCTCAGTGTAGATCGTCTGCCGTCTGCGGCCGCTTGGTGTTGGAAGAGATTTCTCCGCCGTTATTACCAGCTTTATGCTGGTACCTCCAATAGGTCGTCGGCATTGAAAATACGACTTCCTGGGTTGTTGGGGCCCAACGTATCCCGCATAAAGCGCCTGGAGGGGGGAAAGGATGACCTTTTCTCTCAAATCATATCCCCGTTCCTGGACGGAGGTTGATCCAAAAGAAGATACAGCTACTTGTAGCGTCTAGCGCCTTCTTTCAGCGCTCAGCAGCCAAGTCGTAGCTGCACGTGCTGAACGGCTTGTCCACATTCAGATCAGTTGCTGGCGAGGCGCAATGAGCGACCCATGCGTATATTCTTGATGAAGGTGCTTGTCGAGAAGTAGATGCATTCATGCAAATCCGCAAGTATAGAGGTCAATCTTCATTAGCTCGTGTAGCAGAACTGGCAATGTATGTAGTCGAAAGGGTTCCGAGGATGTGGATCGCGTCAATATCTCAACAGGCTATCACCGAGTACGCTCTAACCCCTGGTCGTGTGACAGTAGTACTGCATCTCTACCGACCATGACCAGTTCAGCTCATGTTCACTATTGCCCTCTCATGACTTTCTTTGTCTTGGGGGCCCTGCCAAGGACTAGACGCTAGTGATATCGTCACATGCTGAACGAGCTGTCATGACAGAATCATATTGCTTGCCATCATCATGACTGCTAGCATTCAGGACCACTCTGGTTTGTCTCGGCACGGTAAGTACTAGACCTTTCGCGTGTCCCCCCGGACGTACCTTAGTGTGGGCGGGCCATGGTGCTGGGCTCTGGTAATCGTTCGACCCACCAAGCGCGGGACATGATTGTAATACATGAGAAGTCGGCGATTTTGAGTCCTCCTGCTATGATCAAATTCACAGTAGTCTCGGGCATGGTGTAACGAAAGCCTCAGCTTCCGTGCGACATGGGCCATTGGGGATCTATCACGTCCCGTGCTACCGGGATGGACGAGGAATCCGGTGTGGATAGACGGCTGCAAAGGCCATGGTCGAATGGTCTCGATCTTTACTTTGCTCCGTCTTATGGCACGATCCCCCGCTTCGTCAATGCTCACGCTAAGCTGCTAACGAACGGAGCTTGCATTGGCGTGACGTTTGTGCTAGCCAGCTAGCCTTATCGTCCGTCCCAGCAGACAGAGACAGAGAGAGGCGTAAGGGTAGCGTTCCACCAGCAGCAGACACCAACACCATTGAGCTGCGGCCCACCAAGTTAATTTGGCACACGGATGGCTTGCGGTTAGGCTGTCGGGTGCCCCTGGCTCTCGAGGATCATATTCTGGCACATGGCACTGGGTTTCTCATCGACGGGACAAGTCGCCACAATGGATTGACAGGCAGACAGGTAGACAGGTCCAGAGGTGTGGTGTCGTCCAGTGTCCCGACTACGTGGGTTTCTCTCCGCCTTGAGGGTTTGACAATGTGTACTGTAACCAGATACTTTACCTATGATGGATGGTCACCTATGAATAGGTGCTTGCTTGCTTTGCTTCAACTGGGTTGCGCTAACGACGGTGTTATTGGTTGCAGAGTTACATCCATGGCCAGTCACCGGAGACATTGGTTGTGGAATGGCATGTTCCGTTGGGCAATTGAAACTTGTCTCGTATATTTGTCTGCGGTCAACTCCCGAAGCGCTATCCGTAATTGCATATTTGGATTGCCGAAGTCGTTGATGGAGATTCTTATTGAGCGTTGTCAGTGAACAGACGTTTTATTATCGACAGCAACATTTGACACAGCCAGAGTTTGGGTACTGGTGAAGCTATTGATTCTGTTTGGCTATGTTCAAAGCTAACCAACTAGCTCTGCCATGCCCAGAAAGGGGCTCTTGGCTATGACTGTGGCGGCAGCATTCCGCAACTTCTTTGACAGGGGCAGCCCAGAGATCTGTGCAGCCCTCTTCATAACTTCCATCCTGGATAGCAATCAATCAGGTCTTGGCTAAATTGTCCTAGTCCGATGAGCGTAGTAACTTCAACAGCTTCGTCCCTCATATCACTATGAAAAGGGTTTTAATAGCCTCATCGATAGATTATATTATGTCGGTTAATAAATAGCATGCAGGGACCCAGAGAATACATATAATTGCAAGTTTCCCCAAATTTCTTTCGCCGTGATATCCCGCCAAACTATCCCAGGATCTGTCACAGATTCCCACGCTACCCCGCTCACCCTGCAGTGCTGGCAGTCCAAGCACTGGGTGGCATCAACCACCTGCGGACAATGCCAACGGGGATGAAGCGATACCAAGTATGTACTCGATAGTGGCGGACAAGTTGTCTCGCCATTGCAAAGGAGCTTTCCGTAGTGGGACTCGTGGTCAGGCCTAGACAACTACATACGACTAACATCAAAGGGATGGTCAAGGCCAACAGCTAAGAAGTCGATACTTGTGTATAATGATATACTGCTGACTTGAACCTATAGTCGCACTAAGAACTGCTGTAGGAAAGAAGAGGAGAACCGGCGCAGCAAATGACAGGCCTGAATTCATAGATCTGGTCTGACAGTTCGTTCATAATTCAATGTTACCTGAGACTAACCCCGCATGCTTTTCTAGGAGGTCTAACCAGGACTGTCTTTGGCGACATGAAATACTTACGTTCCCGTCGGCCAAGTATGTGAGAGCCTCCAACTCCTGGGTATGCTTCGGACCGCGGCTATTAGTTGGGAAATGTTCATCGCCGAGTCTTGCCCATTGATCAAGTGGAAATATAATCATCTCGGTCAGCTTTCATCCAAGTTCTAACACCTTGTTCCGCAACGGGGCGATCTAGCTAATGTCTTCTCGTTATTCGCGAGCAACCTGAGAACCCAAGGCCCTAGAGCCTCATCTCCCGCACCAACTAGTCAGGAAACAGCTTAAGGTCGAGACGTTAGCATCTCCGCCTTGTCTGCATTGGGGGATGTTAGACGAGTGCGACCCTGGTCAAGTACGTATATGTGACGGCTAGGTAGTGGAGTTTGAGAAGCTGCTCATTGTTCATTCCATCCCAGCCAGCATCGATGGGAACGACATCATCGGACCAAGTTTCTACGGATGAGAGATTACACATTCCAGGTTTGAGGGCCGCTTAAACCGGCACTAGGCTCTCTGTTCAGGGTGTCCTACGTACCCTATCGTATGCCAGCATCAAGGTATCTTAATGGGAATTGTGAAAAGTGTCAGGCATGAAACTGCCAGAACAATACTACCACGTAGTATTTCCCGCCCTTGGCCTGATTTTGAATGCTGCGCCGGACTCTTGACAGATGTACACATTGGGACGCGGTGTGATGTGTATAATACGACTAGGAAAACAATGCTGTGTCCACTTATGATACACCCTCTGATATTGTCAATGCCCGTACATGGACGTGGACTAGGTACCTTAGGTTCTTTGCAGCAGGCTGTTGGCCCAGGCTTAGCAGGGCCAGACAGTCATCTCACCTACCGCTGACTGGTCCGAGCACCTCAGCTGAGTCTGGACCAGGTTCTATGGTTCCAATGCCCAATGACTGATGCTATACGGAGTACGTACTGTACTTGACCAATACAGCACGCAAACCCTAAGTCAGGAGGCTACAAGGAGAAGTGAACAGATAGAGACAAAGCCAACAATTCTTTTCCGGTGTCGGTGAAGCGCGTAGCAATAAAGGGGACTGTGACGTATTGGTGGTTAATAAAATGACTGCAATACATCCATACCTCAAAAGCTAATGTGGGAGCTTAGGTGGCTGGTTAGGGTACCTGGAGCAATGCGATTTGAGCCAGGATTCTCGCGAACTCGCGGCAAACTCATCTCTCTATGAAGCATGGACTTCTACGGGGTATAGAGTAGATGATACAAATACAAACAAGGGTCTAGGCATGACTACCGCGCTCTCGTAAGAGACACATTAGAAGTTTAAAGATTGTTTGTTTAAGTGGTCCTCATTCTCTGGGACACCGTTAGGATGGGCTGAATGGCAGCAGACTGGCGTCTTGTTGGGCTTGTCAGCTTGATTGATGGGCACGGGCTTATTCATTAATTCAATATCCCCCCTGCACACCCTCCCACACAACTGAACCCATTATAGAGAGACGTTAGATAGATACTCAGCATTATTCTCTTGATCTCATAGCGTACTTACACATGCTTTGCGTGTATCAACAAGTTAAAGGCTTACACACACAGACCTTGATATCAATGTCTCAGACACTTTACTCGCATTCCCGGAACTTGTATCCGTAGCTTGAGAAGAGGTTGAATAATTGCACTGCTTCGTTCATTGGCTGCAGAAGCAAGAAAGTCACATCGACATGCGGGCAGACGCGAGGGGTCACCCAGCTAACCTTTATCTGACATAGTTGGATGCTTGGTAGACATCCTTATTTCCTGCAAACTAGGTACCATCTCGACATTGGCCAAGATTCCTGCTATCTAACTGGATGCTGATCCAAGGCATGGAAGCTTGTCTCGCAGCAAGTGGGTTTCCGTCAAACTTTGACTTAAGTAAACACGATCACTTTTCTTTTTACGATACGCGGGACGAGAAAAAAAACATGCAGCGGAGCATTAGACACCCGTTCGCGAGGCGCGACGGCTATTGCTATTTGCTGCGAGGAGATGATATGCACATTAATGCTGTTACACAAGCCAAGCTTCTTGACGTATCAGGATGTGATCGTCGATTTTCATGCAGTGCGAGGATCCCTTGACGAAAATCCAAACTAGTCCTCTGGGAGCTGACGTCGAGTTGACATGACGCTGTTCAATCCGATCACAGCCACAACCCTCCGGATACGCAGCAGAATTATACATAATTTCCTTGCGCTTAGAGATAGGTACCCTCGTCCAGAGACTGTCTGAGCAAACAATGTAGCTAATGCACAACCAAAGGGTTTCTTAGACGGCTGCATGTACTGCACTGTATCTACACAAAAATAGCTATCACCTAGAGACTCAAAGGGTATCGATCTCAATCATGAGCTCGACATTCCAACCAACTTGCATTCCAACCAGTTGGTTCACCTACCGACTAGGACCATGGATATGGCTTGGCCGCCTTACCCGATGGGCTTGATTGTGCGGACGGATCAGAGGTAAGGGTGACAACGAAGCAGAACCCCGGTCCAAAAGGGGAAGAAAGACGGGGAAAGGCTTGCTGTTGCCAAAGTTTACGACTTATGACTTGCGTCGTCCCCGGCGGGAGTTGAGCGCCTCTTTTTTGATGCGTTCCCAGGAGCTTGGTTAGCATGGCTGAGCCTATCCGTTTGATGGCGGCGGAAGGGCTCAACAGGAGCAAGGACAAGGTGTTGCGTCCAGGATCCATGATGGTCTCTAGAACTAAGTCTTCTCCCCGGCCATTCTGCTAGGAACCCCCTTGTACAAGTGTCAGGGGAAGGGTGTGCTTCATGCACACTTGAAGTGTGGTCAGAACAGGGGTTTGGGGAAACTCGGGACAGGGGACATGGGCCAACGATCCGGTGGGAGAGACCAACTTTTTTAGTCTAGGTACTATTCAGAGATTCTACGTAGGTAGGTATGTAGCATATAACTTTGGGGAAAATACGAAATCAATACGTACGTCTTTTTAATAGGTAGTTGAGATGAAAATCTTATACAAATTGAGAAACGCCGATTACCAAGGCTGGCCGCTGCTTATGTATTGCAGCTTACTGAGAATTAAGCCCAACCCGAGCTCCTAGATTTATGTTGCAGCATTAAACAGTTAAACCTGGGGAATGCTCAAGGGATCCATGGTCCTTGTAAAACAATAAAAAATAAAAAAGCAAAGAGAAGCAGGGGCGTTACTCATGAGTTACAGTGCAGTGTAATCGACAGGGGTATCGGAGCAATCCAATGCTGGATCAATAGTAAGCGTAGTGCCTCACAGCAGACAGAGTGTTATTGGATGTGATCTCATAACCGAGCATCATGGTTCTGACCATAAACATTGTGAGTTACTCTTCTATTATCCGACCATTCACACAACGATTTAGACATAACATCTCGGGGAGTGCTTATTCCGACTTGGGAGCTTTGCATATCCGCTCATCCCGTCATTGATACATGTGTAGAAATGAAAACCCCAGTAACTATCTGTCTGACTTGCACTGCAACTGGGACTGTAATAGTAGGAGCAAATCAAGGGACCCTTGAGATCAAGGTGGACACCGAGGCAAGGAGCTCAGAGATGTTGTTTCGCACTGATGCGTTTTGTAAATTGAAGAACTTCAGAGATGAGGTGATGGGAATGTCCCATGGCAGCAGCACCTTTACACTGGAACACATGTTATCAGAAATTCAGCCTAAGACCAGTATTTGTAGCATACATGCATCTCTCATAGGTCCCGAATGTCTCTGGAACATGGATTATGGTGACGAATAATTTCAGATTAGACATACCGCTGAGCCAGGGTCTTTTCATCTTGGGCCAGTTGAGCACAATAAATCTTGGCAGGGGAGAAGTTGCAAGTGGCTTTTGAGGCTCGTTCACTTGTGTCTGACCCCCCTGTTGATAAAGCAGATCGTAAATATCTCTAAAATGACTGTCTCTTTGGACAGCTACCGATATTACAAGTGCTTGGTAATTATTGAATGCATACGATCCCTGATGTTTTTGATATGCCGCTAAGGTCGGCATCGAGGGCACTACCCAGGCGCCCACGCCGGCTTGGCTCTAGGTCATTCCCTCGACTTCTCCTTTGGAGATCCAAATTGGATAAGCTGTGCGGAGTACAGTGATGAGAATCCTACACGAACAATTTGAGAAACTCAACCCCCCCGATGGAAGAACTAGAATTCTGCACCCGTGACTCAGGGTCCTCGTGTTGCAACCGTCAAGCTCTAACACGGCGGACAAGTTCTAGGCTCTGACCGCTGGCAGTTGGCCATTCCCGTGCTGGGCTCGCCTCCGCGAGCTTGTCGTTTCGGTGGTGAACACGTCCGTATCTAAGATCTATTCGTGATAGTCTCTAAATTGTCAATGACGGACAGCTCGCTCTCGCCTTCGCTGTTGCCGAGAAAGACAGATTCAGGGTCCAGCTTAGACGAACAAGCCTTTCTTTTCCTGGTAGGTATGCTCCAAAGGCCCGTGTGTACCTGGCAGCGGGTCTGCAAAAGCCCAACTAACTGAGTGCTTGAGAGGGAGAAGGTATTCACCTGCCATGTTGTAAGCAACCACTCACTCGTAAAGCCATGAAATGGGAAACAAGCTGATGGATTGCTACCTAGCAGAGACACTTCCCCCTTGTGTCACTTTGTTGATAACGTTTTTGACTACGACTAGAACGACGACGACGGCCATCGCCCGCATTACCACCACCATCATCATTCATGACAAGCCCTACATCCTAGAACCACCAGGGACGCCTTCCGGACGCCGTCCCCGTTGCGCGCTCGACGCCTCCAGGGGTCAGAGAGAAACAAAGTCCAGCCGGTCGGATCCCGCCACTGCCACAGCCGGGGTATCAGGGTCGAGGGCAGCCTTTCGACAAGCCAGCAGAAGCCAAAAGCGGCCATCAGCCCGCAGCCGGGATTGGGATTGCATTTTCTTTGCTTTGCTTTGTAGAACTGGGCTTGTTTGTTTGAAGGCACGGGCTTCCAGGTTGCAAGCCCACCAGCTTATCAGTCTAGCCGCCCCCGGACTTTGATGGATTGGTACTCAACCTTACAGACGAGACTAGATGCGACGACGGAGTAACCCGAAAATGAGAACCAGCCAGAACGAAATTCAGAAGCAGGGAATGCAGGTAAGAAAATGTCAAAAAGAAAAGGCGGGTGTGTTTTGCGGGAGCGATTTGCTTGCCATTCATCCAAAGACGAGTAATCAGCCGCTTTCCCACCCCCTGGTTCCCGATCTGGCCCAAGCCACGCTGCAAAAAGGCAGGGACGGGGATGGAGATCCCGGTGTGCCAGAGCACAGTAGAGGGAGATCAATAAGGCCAGACAGCCAACTACTCAAGAGCCAACGAGGGAGGAAGAAGGCTGGGAAGCATGGTCATTATGGTTTGTTGCTGACCAGTCTCTCTGGTTGACAGCAGTTTACACCCGTATGCTCGCCATCACACAATCACATAACCAAAGGCACAAGGTAATAATAGTCTCTCTTTTCTCTTTTCTTTTTGTAATTACGGTGGGTAGGCAGCCGATTGAGCTGAACCACCTAGAGGATACTGTAGTGCAGCGTACCGGCGCAGCATTTTCGTTGTGCATGGTTCCGATTCTCTTCTTACTCGGTTGGGCGAACGCTTGTCTTTTCAGCTTCCTCTAGGTACTGTTTGTAAGTAGGTAGGTAGGTAGGTAGGCACTCCGTTCTCGTTGCCTCTTGTCTCCTTGAACTGAGCATAACAAGCACAATTGCTTAGACGCTGTTTGTGCTTTCATTGAGTGTCTTGTACCTCGTTGCATTCACGCCTATGAATCGTAGACACTCCCACGCCCCCCCTTTGCTATTCGAGGTGCCACCCCTGTTCTTCTTTCCGGCTCCAGCTCCGGCCTGCTGGTGGTAGCACCAGTAATAGTGGTGGTCTTCCAGCTGCCAGTGCGTAAGGTGGTGGGATTACTTGTCTAAACATGTCCAAGATACCTAAGTTAGTGAACATGGAAGCCCGTATCTTGCTTGTGGTTTGATGCTTGGATCTTGTTTCTTAATTCTTGGCGGTGCTTGTTGCTGCTGCTCTCCGAGTCTGTTTCCCCTAAACTTACGTCTCATTTCTTCGAGATCTAGTCTGTTAGAAGTGACTATTATTCTCTTCATGTCTCTGGTACGGAGTACTCCAGCTTTTTTGGTAGGCCACAGACCAACGACTGGGCCCATGATTCTTTCAGCCCTCCCGCACTAGTCTGTTTTAGTGCTTGGTGTCCTGTCTTTGAGATCCCGTCTCAGAGAAGCTAGCAAGGATCCATGCTAAGCCCAGCAAGACGCCAAGGCGAGAAGCTACGGCCTGGGCAGTTGATACTGTAGCCCCTGCTGGTGCTCTAGTCTCACTCTGTTTTAGCTACTAGGCTAGGTACCTGCTCTTGCTGTAGGTTTGTTTTCCTCCCATGAGTTGGTCCTGCTGGTCTGCGCTCGTTCACTTCATCTCATCCACTTTCTGTCTGCTTAGCTCCGACGGGACGCCCCCGTGTAAGTAGCAGATGCTTAGAGCATCGAGGCAGGAGCCCCCGAGCAGATATACATATTGCACCAGAGAACGCCAAAGGGCGCCACTCTGGGCAAGAAACCTTATTGAACGTCTGTGGGTTTTCTATTGACGACACCCCAAACCCCCCCAGTCAACCCCATTCATCCCGATTCAAATCTCAAGAACATCGTGACTACTCTCAGCTAATCCAGAAGTATTCATCTACCTTGATCCTCCTCCGTTTCTCAGCTCGTCGTTTCCCCCTCCTTCTCTCTTCTTCAAGTCACCTTGTCCAACATTGCTTCAACTCGTTCTTGGCCTCACACTGCCAGTCACTATCTTTGCATCTCGCCGGTGCCGTTTAGAGTTTGTCCATGAATTCAAGATAACTTTGGACGGTCTTACTTGAAAAACCCCGAGCTGCACGTATTTGCAAAACACACACAGCAAGCTACCTACATCAATTCTCCTCTGCAATCGTAGGATAGTCGATCGCAACCCCTCCCCGTTCAAGGAGACGCCTTTCCCGGAAGCCATCCACAGCCATTCGCGCCGACCCAAACCTAACTCTGCATTGGATCGAAGCACCTTGTTCGCCATACCGACCTCCCCTGGACGCGGAGCAAGCCTTAAGCTAGTCTTGCTCAGAAAATAAATTCGAGGAGGCCCGGCAGCTACTCCACCGACCAGGCTGACCCAACAACACTACAGGGCAGCATCACCAAAGATTCTATCTGCCAGCGTCCATCCCTTGACGTAAAGCTTTTATAGCGCTGATATACCTTCTACGGGATTTGTTGAAACTACAATTCTAATCCTCAACAAGCCGTCCGACACGCCTTTCAGCCAGGAGTCTACAGCGATCGGTGGCAGAAGATTGTAACTATATACATCTGACTTTTGCCATGGAGGCAGCCAGTTTCTCGTCGCGACGCCCAGCTGCAGGCGCTTTGCCTGCGTTTTCTCTACCACCTCCTACAACAGATGTTCCAAGTATGGCCAAATTCCCTCTCTATCCTTCCTACCCTGGCAACTCTTCAGAGTCCTACCACAGCTCCCGCGATGTCGACTCGGTTGGATATTCGTATCCGCCGTCCTATTCTCCCCTTCCTGGCCCATTTCCCGATCGCCGTGTTTCGTCTTCGCCCAGTATTCTGACCCCTTCGCCAGGAGCCAGCGATGGCCTCAGCCCCAGTCTCTCCAGCGTCAATACCGGTAGTTCCCAAGGTTCTCAAGCTCCAGGCGGCATCTATTCTTCCTATGGCCACCTTCATGGCGCATGGTCTACTCCCGGCAATTCATCTTATACTGTGAGCTCCGCGACTCAGGCACAGCCATCGCTTGCTCAACAGCCATTCGCTGGGCGTAGCTCCTCGCTGTACAACCAAGGGCCCGGAATGCATCCATATAACCACCCACGAAGTTCCCAGTCTCCGGCTACTGGAGGTGAAGGGCTTCCTGCACCTCCTTATGGTCAGGTTCATCACCCCTTTCAGACCTCTGTCTCGGGCGGAGGCGGCCAGACCACTCCACCAGGCTTGTCAGCATCCCACCAGTCTGAGAGCACACTCCTGACTTCGCAGAACTCCGTATCTACGCAACCCCCTACTCCTTCAAGCGCATCCGCGCACGTTGACTCGTATACGCATTCGAGGCCCCCGAGCACCCCGAGCTACTACACAGCTTCCTCCACACCTCAGCAGCCCAGCTTTCCTTCCTATGCTACTCAACCATCACCGACTCAGCATTCTCCCCCGAGCAATGGGCCTGTACCTAGAGGTCTTGGGTCGCTCTCAGGACAGCCGCAAGGGGCTGGTATGGCGCCTCCTGCTCCTTATCGATCATATCCTCCTTACCAGTCGCTACCTACCATGGGCGGATCTGCTGTCATGTCAAACATCCATCAGCCCGGCAGTCAGATGTCGATGATTCCAGGCATGGGGGTACCGCAGTACGGCCATCCGATGATGTACGGGGGACACGGCCAGCCTGCTCCGCAATCAGAACGACCCTTCAAGTGTGATCAATGCATTCAATCGTTCAGCCGAAACCACGATTTGAAGCGACATAAGCGAATCCATCTGGCTGTCAAGCCATTCCCTTGCACGTTCTGTAGTAAGAGCTTTTCTCGAAAGGATGCACTCAAGGTGAGAACTTTTTAATTTAGCTATTTGCCAGGATTTTCCCCTCGTTCTTGCTTTAGTTTCCGTATAACATACTGACCACGGATATAGAGGCATCGGCTTGTCAAAGGCTGTGAAAACAAGGCTAACGAGGCTGGCAATGGAGATGGTAACGGAGCAGATCGAAGCGGGGAAGAGAACGACAGCCCGGATGTCAAACGGGAACAGTAAATGCCGTACGGGGAAGGAGTAATTGTTTTTATGGCGCGATACCCCTGTTGCAAGACGACACCGATGCCTTCTGGTTTCAAGCGCTAGCAAGGAAACGGGCGTACTATGGTTATACGATGTGGACGACGCCTGACACGAGGCATCAACATACCATCGGTTCTTCGACTCAACACACTGTTATGCATCGGTTAGGCTTCTTATGGACAAATGGGCGCTACGGAGGACAAGAAGATTGGCGTCAAGGAACAAGGACTAAGCCAACAAACAAGGCTGGTTCTATTGACGAATTTGCGTCATGGTGTGTTTATACTACATATTGGACACAGGCTCGGATACGGCCAGGGTAAGGGTTTTCTTTTGGAAAGGACGGTTAACAGTACTCGGGATCGGACCAAAACAGGACGGAACCGCGTTAGGTATCATGGTTTGGCGAAGGGTGTACAAAGGATCTTCCATGGCAAGAATGGGAAAGCGATGCTTGGTAACTGGGTTGAGCGTAATTTTGGGCTTTCTACGGCACAACTAGATGGTTGTTGTGTGATTGAATTTACATTTTGTGAATGAAAGTTCTCTTCTTCCTGGACACTTTTGCCTCCAATATGTATTCTTAAATTGTCTGTTAGGCATTCCGGGGGTGGACATGCTGGAAGGCACAAATGGAACTCAAAATTAAGGCAGCAGTACCTATCTATATTGACCCTGGTGTCTTTGTTGGAAGAAAGTGAATTTCTGTGTCAGCTTATGCGGTCGATCTAAGCCTAGGCTAATCCAACGATTGACATTAACTTGCCGCTTCGCTGTTTTCTTCTTTGCCTGAAGCTCTTACAGACAAGTTCCGGAGTGGGAATGGTTTATGCTGACTGCTAGAGCGATGTTTGGCATGGAGATGCGGCCAGCCAGCCACAGCAGACTACCGTTATGCCTATTAAAGACGAACAGCGGTGGAAACCAAGCACGAAAGGTCCAATCCCAGAGCACATTGAAGAGAGCTGGATAGCCAGACTCTCGTCTAGCCCAAAGTCTCTTTGTTGGGTGATTGGGTAATGCAAGGAGATACCCGAAAACTCCAGATGTGCCTAGAAGCCCCAGATCCAGCGACGCACGCGCTTATCATGTTGATCTTGATAATGAGCAAGGTTCGAATCGAGCTACCCTCGAAAAGCTATGTCTTCTTAATCGAGATGGCGGTTGAGATTGATTAAGTTGGACAAACAATGATTCTCGGCCCATATTTGAGCTGACCCAGGAAATGGGAGCCCAATTCCTGATAACGAACTCATCATGTTGCCAACGACGGTCTTCTCGTCCTCTACGAGGGCGCCAATGGAGGAAGACTACAACTCGTCCGCTGTTTCAACTAGAAGGATTATATTTTAATGTGCATGTCTTTTACTTTTTGCTGTTGAGCATCTGCTCACTAGAAAAAGGGAGATGCGAAGGGCTATCCCGCTCGGGGTTCTGTGCATGAGATCCCATCCTTGTCTCTTTGGGAACCAGATCCCTGGGGGCGAGGGCAAGCCTAACCCTCTCTTGACATGCTGCTGAGACAAGCGGCAAGACCCTCTCCTCAACGAATTTGGGGCTGAGATTGGCCTCTGTCTCAAGAAGAAAAGGGGACGAGCTTCTAACAATTGTACATGATATTCAACAGGGTTCATGCCCTCTATCAACAACGACTGGCGAGACCTTGTTTGAGTGTCGAGGAATGGACTTGGTATGGTCAAGGCATGACACGGACTCTAATGGGAAGGGAAGGAATCACAAGCTTCTCGACAACAGACAAGAACCGAGGAAAGGGGGTATCTGACAATTGCAGTCGGTCTATTCTCAAGGCTTTGGATCCAAGTCAGCGGTTCATGGCTTTCGGATGGCGGCCAGGCTTGAGAAAACGGATGAGCTTGTGCGCTGGGCTCTCGATGGGATGTTCGTCCTGCCACTACACTGCTCTGCATCTCGATGATGCCTCATGTGCTTATGCTAGCTGCGGGTATCTCGCTTTGCTTTTCCCGAAATATGAGGTGCGGCAAACTCGTGTTATTGTTCCCTTGGTGAATGCTCACACATTAATGCCTGGGTCGAGAAGAGCATGCTGTGGACACCCCTCACTCAGATGATACCAATGCATTTACAAGGTACCTTCACCCTCTAGCTACAGCAACAAGAGAAGACATTTTGTTTTTATGTTGATGGCTGTTTCTCCCATGATACTTTGAGTTACCAAGTCCTCAGCACACTGCAGCGTGCGACCCTCCTAAGGCTCTCATCATCACTTTCCGATTGGGTCGACCGGGAGCTGCTGTTCTCCTCACGTAGATCTGATTGTGTATCTTTTTCGGCAATGAAGACGGTCACTCGCTCATACCACCCCCCAGCGGTGACCACGATGGGGACGATTAAGTTGTACTGTAATTAGTTCATTTCTCTATTTCAGTGCGCCTCAAGATCAGTTAAACGTTATCGTGAAGTTGCTGGGGCTGAGCTGTTGATTCTGATTGAGTAGGTTGTTGGAACCGACCTTCACAACTTTTGAGACATTCTGGTACGGACACTCGAAGAAACAGCTTTCACTGTTATTTCAAGCTCCCCAACACGGTTTCTAAGCCTTTTTGCGTTATGACCATTACGGAACTTCATATAATGTATCCTGATGGATGTTCCAAGACCATCCGTATTCGACCGCCGAATGTCAAGACTCCCGGTCCATGCCGAACCCTCCACCTGCAACTCCCCCGTTACATCTTATATTATGCTCAAACCCTGGAATAAATCAGGGAAAATATGCAGGCTACCGCTGTTTTATTTCCCGTCCGGTGTGTTTGACAGAGAGGAAACCCCCATGCTTGACACTCCGGGAGCTGAACAATGACGGCGGGTATTTGTACGACATGTCGGTCGAGTTCACGGGAAGATGCATTAAAGGGGTGTAGATAACTCTAACAATAACACAATATTGGCGGGAACCCTTAATGGCATAATAGTTGTGCGTGCTCGTCTTGGAAGAAATATTTGTGTAGCCCTGTCTGCTTCCTAGAAATATTTACCGCTTACTTATGCCTAACTTCATGCCCTTGCACCTGTAACCATCACCGACATTATAGCCTAAGGCTTGGTCTATAATATTGATCACTGACGTCGTTGCTGGAAACAAGTTCGTAAAAACATCCTGCCCTGGTTGGCTTATAGCAATGATAGCCCGACACATCGGAAGTACTACACAACTCCATTGTGATCAAACAGTCTGGTGGTTTGTGGGAGTTAAAAAGGTCTGACGAGCCAAAGACACGGGGAGGCCCAGTCCTATTCCTAGTCCCTGCTATTGATACAGGTCACAAAAACTAGGAGATCCCTTATCGATATTGATGTATTCTTCAGTTAAGGAATAAGATATCGTGGTGTTGACCTAACATGGTAACCGGTCGTGCTACTGGTCTGTGATGATATGCATACGATACACTCGAGCTCGGTCCAACCCACCTAACTAGTTTGAACTAGAGACAACATGTTTTATCCTGTTCTCTATCGTCTGGCAAACCTAATGAGGTAGAACAATTTGTGAGTAAGAAGCTTGATGCTTCCAGGTTACTACCTCCCATACTTTCAGAACACTATATCTTATCAAGATTTTGAGCTGGTGCATCACGCAGTTACAAGGCCTGCTGCTCTTCAAGGTACTCTACGGGCAGAACCACTACTCGGGCTTTCCACGAAAAGCTGGAAAGTTCGAATACAATCTGATGAACGTCTAACAAGGGTTGGGCTTCTACTACGTAGAATCTGCCCCCAGGCCAGACATTACAATCACTTGTAAGAAAAAACCTGGTGCTCAGCCAGTCTGAACTACTGTAAGTGTTGCATGATCAAAACAACATCAACTCTAGATCTCTAAATCATTTCGCTTGATCATCAAATAACAGACTCCATTTTGTGGTTCAAATGCCAAACTATAGCGATATACAACATGATATCATTACCCAAAATTATGACGCGTGAAAAGGCCTTCATGATCCAAACATGCACTTATGAAACGCTTTATGTACTTCCGCATACACACTCTCGACGTTTCTCCCCGCGTTTTGTTTATAGCTTAGAAGCAGGACTGGGGGAACCGGCCTGAGTAATCTCATTGTACAGAAGGCTGTGATGACATTAGCGACCCGATAGAAAACAATGCTAGGGATGTTGTCTGCACTTACGTTGTGAGGAAGTCGGCATAGTCCTCGCCAGTAACCTGGCTGGAAAAGTATTGGGCAGCGAGGTGGTACTTGTTGTTCTGGGGAGCAGAGGCAGCAAGCTGGTCAGTAACCTCCTTGAGCAGCTTCAAGGCATAAGCCTTGTCAACACGTTTGCCCTCAGCGGTGGAAACTCCGTGCTTGACCCATTGCCAAAGCTGACTTCGAGAAACCTCAGCTGTAGCGGCATCCTCCATGAGGTAGTTGATGGGAACACAACCAACTCCTCGAACCCAGGCTTCCATGTAGCCAAGGCCGATGTTGAGGTTCTTCTTAATGCCCTCCTCAGTAATGGTACCAGGAACGTTCATGTTGAGCAAGTCATTTTGGTTGATAGTGACATCTTCTCTTCGCACGAAAAGCTGGTTGGGCGTGGGCATATGCTTGTCGAAAATCTCGGTGGCGATGCTGGCAAGAGCTGGATGAGCAACCCAGGTACCGTCGTGACCAGCACGGACTTCACGAAGCTTATCGGCGCGGACACCCTCCATAGCCTTATCATTGGCAGTAGGATCGTTCTTGATGGGAATCTGGGCAGCCATGCCGCCCATAGCATGGACACCACGCTTGTGGCAGGTCTGGATGAGGAGCTTGACATATGACTCCATAAAGGGCACAGTCATGGTGACAGCGGATCGGTCAGGGAGGACAAAGTTGGGGTTGTTGCGGAACTTCTTGATGACGCTGAAGATGTAGTCCCATCGACCACAGTTGAGACCGGAGCTGTGATCACGAAGCTCGTAGATGATTTCGTCCATCTCAAAGGCGGCAAGGATAGTCTCGATCAGCACGGTTCCTCGGATTGTTCCTCGGGGCATGCCGATATAGTCCTGGGAAAGGTTGAAGACATCGTTCCAGAGACGGGCCTCAAGGTGGCTCTCCATCTTGGGGAGGTAAAAATAAGGGCCGAAGCCCTGACGCTGTGTCTCGAAAGCATTGTGGAAGAAGTAAAGACCAAAGTCGAGGAGAGAACCAGAGATGGGCTCGCCATCAACAGTGACGTGCTTCTCCTCGAGGTGCCAGCCACGGGGACGAACAATTAGGGTAGGGAGCTTGCGGTCGGTGCGAAGCTTGTACTCCTTGGAACCCTGTGAGAAGTCGACTTGACGACGGTTGGCATCGTAGAGGTTAACCTGGCCATTGATCATGTTGTCCCAAGTGGGGGCACTGGAGTCTGCGGAGCGGGACGAGCCATGTTAGCGAGCTGTGCCTGGGTATTCAAAAGAAACAAATAGCCGTTGACAAAGATCATGGACCTCCTCATACACAGAGAAGATGGGGATCCCATAGACTTGTCAATTGGACGACTTAGAACAAGACTTACCCTCAAAATCAGCCATATAAGTATAGACATTGGCATTCAATGCGTTAACCACCATCTTTCGGTCGGTGGGGCCGGTGATCTCAACACGGCGGTCGACAAGGCCCGGGGCCGGGACCGCACCCCTCCATGTGGGGTTCTCACGGATGTGCTTGGTCTCGGGGAGGAAGTCAGGCAGAACGCCCCGGTCAAGCTCGGCCTGGCGAGCCTTACGACGCTCAAGGAGATTCTTGCGTCGCTCATTGAAGGAGCGGTGCAGGAGGGCAAGAAAGGCGAGGGCCTGGGGAGTAAGGATCTTACGGTGGGTGTCGTCAACCTTGCCGGAGACGGTAACACCTTGAAGAACAGAGTCGACAGAAGCCATTGTGATTATAGTAGGAGTATTTTCGTAAAGTATTGAAGTGATGGAAGGTAGAGAGGCGTGAAAGGCTAGGTACAATGTGTATTATGTACTTTAGACGGGACTTTCACGTGTCGACGATGGAGGAATGACGATGGCTCCGGCAACCAGATGCCAATGAGGGAGGGATTGTCCGTCGGTAACCTTGGTAGATTCCGTAGAGTTGTAAGCAATAGACTTTATAGTTCGGAATTGTATTTGAGCAGACAGGTAAGCCACGTGGATAAAGAGTCGATGAGAATCTAATAGGGGAGAGTAAGAACTGGGACGAGAATCTTGCTGCGAGTTGGCTAATATATACATATACACATATCAAGTGAAGCAGCTCGCGCTCCGCACATCGAACTCCCAAAGGCGTAATGCCTCGGACGGCGACCGAGCAGGCGCCTCCCCATGCCTGGCACCCACGGACCTGGGGAAGGCAAAATTTCCCCGCAGGTGAACACCAAATGCAACGTCCAGCGATCTCGGTGTACAACTCCGAGACTAGCCCGTACATTGAAGTCCGATAAATTAACAGAATTTATAGTTTGTATGCGTAAATATACGATTGATTAGATCAAAATATTCTAAGGTCGATGTGTTTCTCAGTAACAAAACAATCAGTGCAGTACTAGTACTGCATATAATGAACAAGAAAGCGGTCATGCAATGCCTTCAGCAACGGCAACTCGTTACTGCCTTCGTGACGACTTGCCACCTTGATTTGATTCATGGACCATTGACGGTCATCGTCCGTCATAGGCACGCTCGGTAGCCACCGGCCTCGCTCGGATGGATGGAGCAAAAACTTGCACATGAGGTTAATGAAAACAGACAAGATCTGACACTAAAAAGCTCCAAGGTGAACAGCTTGGTGGCTGGGCGGCCAACTGCCGTGACGGTCCGGGGGGGGGGGGA